>JAAAKG020179457.1:0-26180 GCA_010014905.2 Druon quercuslanigerum
AATAATGAATGTAAAAATATTAATAAACAATAATTGAGAATAAGAAAATGTTTAAAAAATGTTATCTGCAATTACCAATTTGAGGTCACCTGAATGGGATTCCAATAACAGTCGAAAATTTTCTTCCTCTTCTGGTTAGAAATTTTGATTCATTATGAAGCTCCTAAAATATTTCTATCGAATGTTACTTGGAGCTGAGATTTAAATATGTAAAATGCATAATAACAGGGCAGATATTATATTTATTATTTATTGTACAAAATTAAATATATAATATATATCTATATATTTATTAATTAAATTAAAATTATTTTAATAAAGATTTTTTTCTGTAAATAGCTATAATCAATAAAATAAACTTGCTTTTAAATAGTTTTTTCGCTTCAGTGATATTTCTTCATATATTTCGTCTATTATTTTGCATAATTTTAACTGGAATACATATTACGGCATAGGAAAATTTTCTCTCCAGAAGTTCATGCGATCTGACAAGAAGTCTTGATCAAGAGTAACCGATCCATCAGTATTGTTTTTAATATTACCAATCTGTAGAAAATTACCCCTTTCATTATAAGGAATCCAAATATTAGGATCATCCATCTCATCAGATGTTGGTTTGCTAAACAAGAAAAAATATAATACTTAATTAGTTTTAATAAAATTTTTAGGTTTCGAATAAAATTTTCTTTTCCTGTATATTGAAGATAATCACCCATTTATTGCAAATGATGTCCACAAATCTACCATTAAATTGATGATTTTCTCATCTTGTTTAGGAAAGGTTCCCGAAAAGCCTTTAGGAAAAAGGTACAAAAGTTCCTCCGCATGACTAACACCAATATTTTCAGTTATGTTGAAATCCATTGCCATCAGTGTTGTGATTCCACGATAGCCAAAAGAGTACAAATAAATCGGACTTTTTACTGTTTTTACCATTTTATCGAGTAAGATCATTTGAGGATAAAAAAATGTAGCGTCACCTCCAAATTTCGTGAAATTTTTCAGAAGCTGTGATAACATTTTAACAATTACATTTTAATAATAATTTTATGTCTTACCAAATAAATGTTTAAAGAAATTAAAACTAATACTTTAATTTTACAAGTAAAGTCTCTAAATACACATTCAACCCTCTTTCTTCAATTCCCCTATTCAGCTGTGAAACTCTTTTAAAGTATTTAACTTTCATTTTTTTTGCTGTTTATGCTTCAATGCGAAATGAATTATTATTAGAACCTATTAATGAAATTCCACTACTTTTCGCTAAAATATCATTTTTTGGTTCAGAATTAATCACTTTTGGCACTCATTTTTTGACAAAATTTAATAGTTTTTAGATGCCAATTCAACTATTGAGCTTTTTATTAAGAATTCATCTTTTTGGTTGAAAATTGAACTATTTGGCTCTAAGCTGACAAATTTTTTTTCGTTGCAAATATTTTTTTAACTTAAAATTAAACTATAATATTACTGGCTGAAAATTGATCTTCTTTAGTTGAAAATTAGTTTTTTTATTCTAAATGAATTTTTTTAACTAGAAGTTTAATTATTCCATTTTTAGTACGAAATTTATGGTTGTTAGTAAAAATTCAAATATTAGGTTGAAAGTGAAGCTGCTTATTTAAAACTGATTAATTTTTTAAAAGGTTTATCACTTTTAATTTAAAATTCATCAATTTCGCTTAACTATAAATATGTATTTGTAAGTATTTAATTCAACTTAGGAAATAAAAATTAATTGCAAGAACATTTTTCTAAAAGTTGCTGAAATTATAGATACCAACCTTATCTTCATTCATAGAAATAAGAGGTCTAGTAAAATAAAAATCCTGAACTAAGTTTCTATACTTCGTCAAGTCTGCCTTCATGTAAAAATTGGATGTAAAATTGATATATCCTTCCAAATATTCTACCACTGGATCAGTTGGAAAATTGGCATAATATTCTGAATAAAATAAAATATTTATAATGGTTAAAAATCTGTTTTATTTTCTTTTCCAAGGGACTCTTCTCTCATTCTAAAATAATGAGAAATATTTTTATCAATGTACCACGTATATTGGTAAAAGAAGAAAAAATTATTAAGAAAATGTGACTCACCAAACGTAAGCATCAATCCTTCGTCGACAGTATTACCAGTCAATAAAGGAAGATCCTTCATTTTGTTTTTAGCCAGTAAGTTGAGAGGGCTGTCTGTTAAAAATGCATCATTTGATTCCATTTCATTTGTAGGCAACCATGGCATTTCCGAATATGCCAGGCTTGTATCTTGAACCGCTTTCATTATTTTTCGAACATTTTTGCTTCTTAAGCACTTTACAAGAATTTTGGAATTAATTCTTGGGCAACCAACTTTTTTAGCAACATCATTGACTATAGGTTTAAATTGAGTGTTTTCTTGAAATGCCCAATTGCTCATTATACTGCCACTTTGAATTATGTATTGTTGAAAGAGACCTACGAAACATCAGACCGTTATTTAAAAAAAAGTTAATACTTGAATTTTTCGATGTGTAAATATTTTTAAAAACTGGTAACGTTTTATTGCGAAGCAAGATATGAAATTAATTTTTGAATAATCATTGCCATCGTTTAAAATTTTTTTTATAGGTTTTAATAACTAAATTAAATTATTCTAGCGAAAAATCTAATACTTTAGGAAAAAATTAACTTTCAAACCCAAATAATTGAACTTTTAAGCAAAAAAGAACAATTTTATTAGACAAAAAATTCAATATTTATGTAAAAAAAAGAATTTTCTACAAAGGAGTTAATTTTCAACAAGGAAATTAATTTTAATGAAAATGACGAATTTTCAACCAAATAGTTAAATTTTCAGCAAGAAAACTTCGAACCAAAAAGTTGTATTTGTAGCGAAATAGTTGATACTTTAAATAAAAGAGACGAGTTTTTAACGAAATTCACAAATGAACAATTTGAAGGATTTTTTAACTAAACAATTGCATTTTATCAAAAAAAATTTTATCATAAAAACTGAATTCTCGACCCGAAAGTATTAATTAAAAAAAAATTAAATCACGAAGAAATAATTAAATTTTAAACTGAAATAATGAATCCTTAATCAAAAAAATATTTTTTTACAAATTAGTTCAACTTTTAACCAAGAATTTGATTTTTCGACCAAGAATGTTGAATTCTTAACCAAGAAAACTAATTTTCAAACAAAAACACGAATTTGAAAACAATACATTAATTTTTAACTTGAAAAGAGGAATATTTAATCAAAAAGGAAATTTTCAGCAAAAAAAATTAATTCTCAACCAAAAAGAAAAAAATTTTAACCAAATTGTAGAATTTTTACATAAACGAGATAAATTATAAAACTATTATACAATGGTAAACTCTTCAACAAAAAATAATGAACTTTAGTCAAAAATATATGGATGTTATTCATTGTTTTCCAGAATTCAGTTCGCAATTAAGAGCAAAACACGAGTAAGAGGATGAAGGTGAAGTTTCTTTAAAAGAGGAGAAGAAGAGGAATCACATAAAATGGGAGAAAGAGGGGAATAGGAGAAAAACTGTTAAGTCTAAATTTACAGTTTTAATAATTTTTCAATTAAATATGTCATATCTATGTGAAGAAAGAATTTAAAAAAATTGAGAAATCCATTAATCAAAGTACGCTATTCACAGCAAAAGAGATAATTGATCACCGATTTGTCTTATCAATTTTATCGGTTAGTCGCAGTAATTCGTTAGTATCATAAACAATATATAACGTCACAAATTTTTTTAATTTTTACTTAATTTCATAACTTCGTTGTATTACCATCGGTTGCGTCTGAAAGTGCGAGGAAATTAACACAAGCAGCACCAGCAGAATTTCCAAAAACTGTAACTCGATTTGAGTCTCCACCGAAGGCTCGAATATTTTTTTTAACCCATTCAAGTGCCAGTTTTTGATCCTTCAATCCAAAATTTCCTGGGGCGACTTGATCACCGCTAGATAAAAAACCCAGAACTCCCAATCGGTAGTTCATTGAAACAAAAATTATATCTTTATCCATTAAATATTTAGGAGAATAGGCTGTTAAATTGCTACTTTCTTGCGAAAAACCGCCTCCATGCACATACACCATAACTGGCAATAAATTATTTTTCAAAGTGCCGTTATCCTAAAAATTAAAAATAATTTTAGAAATTAATAAACAAAATTATTTTTCGTTTACCTTTGGTTGAAGGGGGAACAAAGGTAAGGGTTTCAATCTATCCTTTGCATTTTATTACTCCACAATGCTTGACAAGTTATTTGAGTAAAGTCCTATTGAAAAATCTTTAAAATTGTGAAAAATAGAGAGAATTTAAATTTCATTAAACGATGACATTTTAAACATTTCCATGTCTTTAAACTGCTTTTTTCGTAAATCGTTTTTTAAAAGGTAGCTACGATAACTAACGAACGAATTTAAATACTCAAAATTTACAGAGATCTTGTAGAAAACGTCTTTATTTCACCCAATTAGTCAACAGATTTAAAAAATCGGCTATTATAAAGAAAAATGTAACCATATAATTGAATTTTTCGTTCTGCAAGAAAAATGTTCATCATTTCTACTATTGTTAACTTTCCTTAGCGGGGGAAGGGGAAGAAAGTAACAAAAAATTCTCTGAGTAAACCTATTTTTGAATCTTTTTTTATCATTAGAATTTATTGTTCATAAAGAGAATTGATATTTATTCTAAATTGTTAATCTACTCATGAATTGCGCCTTACTTTCTTGTGTATTTACAGATGTAACCCATTAAAAAATCTTTAAATTTTAAAACTTAAATTGGTGTGAATACCTTAGGTGGGTTGAATTCCAAAATTGGTGTGAAGACATTCAAGTATAAACAATCTTCGTCGCCAATATATGTTCCATAATAATATTGAGCACATACATTTGCCTCTTCATTGGCTAAACGTATTCCATTCCACGGTTTTGCTGGTAAAGGACTTCTAAATCTAATTAAATAAAACACAATGCAAAATAATGAATATAGTAAAAAAGAAATCATTCAAATTCAGATGAAAATATCCACGTGGCTTATGGATTAAAACCTATTAATAAAGTAAAAGATTTTTTTTAAAGTAAGGATATACAATAAATTTTAAAAATAAACCAAGCTTTTATTAAAATGAACTAAGTGAACGTAATTTTATTTTATTTGTGTAACTTTCAGTTTGGAAAATTTTCTTTCTATTTAAAAAGTGGGGAGACCAACTAATTAATTATATGATCAAGCTGTTATTACCACAAACGCTAACTTATTTGGATTTAATAATTATAAATATAAAATAGATATATTTACAAATGAGATATTTAATACCAATTAGAAAAAATAGCTATGAAATTGCCAAAAATATTACTTACTGGTCATTTTTCGAGCTAGGAAAGGGATAGGTTGTAACCAAAATTCCACTTTTTTACTGAATTTAAAAATTACTATTTTAAGTACAAAAATGTTCATAAGCAATATATAATATAATTATACTACTTATAACAGCAAATTTTAATACTTCGTACTCTAGTTTTTCTAATTAATAAACTCTTAAATTTTAACATTATTCAAAACTTAGTGAAATTCATTTATATAATTCAAATACATTATTGTTTAAAATTAAAAAAATATTTAATCAATTTACATTTCTCTTGATATCACATATATTTCTTCTTAAATTTGTTTTGAACAAAAAAAAAATCAAATAAATTTTTATTTCGTTGAATATTTTGATGTTTTGTTTCAAAAAAATATAAATCTTCTGGTAAAAAATTGATAAAAGTAAGTATTAAGTGCTTAAACCTGATTGTTATAATAAGGATAATCTAATTGTTAAAGAAGCCAGTTATTGAAAAAATGTTGTTGATTACTTTTTTATTTAAAAGAAACTCTTCTTGGTCTCATTGGGCTGATATTTCACTTTCAAATTAGAAGGAAGGTTTTGCTATATAAAAAGTTGTGACCGAAATTTCTCCTTACTTTTTCCAGCTTGAAAAATTACTATTCTGAATACACAAAATTTTACATACATTTATAATTTATTAAAAAACAAAATTAATTTGATATATTAAAATTATAATGTTAATGATAGGATCTTTTTAGCTTTGCTATTCTAATTTTCTCTCCATGAGGCTCGGGAGACCTCGTAGCTGGTGAAAGGGCTTACGGGTCTCAATGGACTACAGATCTAGAATAGGTAAACCAGAGAGACTGCATCGCGAGTTGTGGTTGCTCTGAGGAACGGACGGACTCTATTCTGTGGGACTTAAACTAAGGAGTGATCCTCTCAGCGGTTAATAGCATAGCCGCCTGGAATATCATGGTCACTTAGTAGAGGCGGACAGGCCGGGGTGACAAAGGAGTTGTATGAATGGAGACTTTCGTACATCAGGTCGAACTCCATAATGCAGTCCCTCTCCCTGTAAGCGGGACACTGCTGCTGCGGTGGGTCTTATTCCCTAGTTTCTCTTTCTCTCAAAAGAGGGAATGCAAAGCGCGTCTCGCAAACAGCAGCCAAGGTACTGCACAGGGGGCTGTGACCTCGAAATCTTTACCTAGAGAAACTCTTTAAGCTCATCCTATAGGCAAGATGAAGAAGAAATCGAGAAAAACTCGCACAAAGAGAGCGCTGACAAGGCTTAAGGCTCCGGAGTCACAGGGTCGTTGCGTCGGGTTATCCTGAAACCTGTCTAACTCTCGAGGAGTTATACAGGTTCAGGACAGGAATCTCCAAAGAGATTGACACGTTGCCCCGCGAGGGGGGTGCCACCAAATTCAATGATATCTTTATCTGGTCGGGGACCATTGTACTGCAGGCCGCCGAAATGTGGTTACGGGACTGGAGAGTAGAAACAACGCAGAGTGACCATACTCATTCCCGGTACCCTCGAGAACCCGACTTTAAAAACCGATTTGTGACTGGTGTATCCCGAATCTTGAATGAGAGCCCTTGCTGCTCTGGACTACCGACCTTATTTGGTTACATGTAGGGTTACCTTCCGAGTGACTTAGCTGGGATCCGTAGGGAGATCAGAAGCTCCGACAGGTTCTCTGAATTAGCGTTTCAATGATTGAGAGGTACCATGATTTAGATATACCCATGATTTAGATGAATTTTCACAACAGAAAATGCGCCACGGTGGTCCTAGCCAGGCGCATGTAAGTGGTGTAAACAGTGTCTGTCCTTATATAAGAACCCAGGTTACAGCGGGAAAGGATTAGTGGCTTATCTTGGTCTGGCACCATATATAAAGTGCCGCACGAAAAAACGCTAAGGGCATGCATATCCTTTAAAGGTATAAACGCGCTCTTGTAGCCTTAGCTCTGATCTAGGGATCTCACCGTTATTCAAGAGAGACTTAGCGAGCAAAGAGAAAAGGACTAGAGATAGTTATTGCCTCAGCTTATTTCCCCTCCACGACGATGTTGAGAGACTACCACATTCCAGAGAGGTGGTGATTCTAATTCTGCACTGCCAGGAGAACAGGATTTCGCTGCTGTTGGGTTGTGTTGCAAACTTTTACCATATGATGTGGGGGAGAAGAAATATCAATGGCAGAGGGATGGATTTATGCGAATACCTAGCGGGCAATAAGCTGGACATTCTGAATCGAGGTCATACTCCCACACTCTAGACTAAAGGCAGGAGTAAGGTTATCGATTTTATTTTATCAGATAATTCCGGAAACAGCGAGGCTCCACAAAATTCTGGCGAAATACTCTAATGTATAGTGAAATCTCTGCCGAAGATGAAGAAGCAACGCTGAACCACCTGATGGAAGTTAACTTGCCGGGTCTTCAGCAATATCGAAACAACAAAGAGGAGAAATGCCAGGGTCACAAGTTGGAGAAGGCCGATTGGAACTTTGTCGCCAAGGTCCCTAATAAAAAAAAAATTTGGAATGCGTCGTAGCGTCCTTATGTCCCTATAAATGACCAGGGGCGAATGACATGTATCCAGCGCTTTTAAAAAAAGGCATGGATTTCTTCCTCCACTGACGAAGATATTTAGTACCAGCATGGCTTTCAAATACGTTTGATCGGCAAGGAAGGATGGTATATTGGCGTTCATTTCCAAACCTGGGAAGGAAGGTTACACTGCTGCAAATACATCAGGCCGATCAGCTTAACTTCTTTTATCCTGAAGACGTTGGAGAAGCTGGTCGAGATGTATAACAGGGATGAGGTGCTTCTAGCCCCCCCCCCCGTTGCATAGAAGGCAGTATGCTTTTCAGACAGGCTGTTGGGTAGGAACTGGACTCCATGCAGTCGTGGCAAAATTAGTGCAGCACCTGAAACGAAAGGGGTATCTTGTATGCATGTCCTTGAAAAGAGGGTGCATTCAAAAATACTTTTCCAGAAGTCAATTGTAGAAGGGATTTGAGGTGTAGCGTGCCAGACCATTTATTTAACTGGATAGGAAGCATGCTACGCCGGAGAGGACTCGAAACCAGTTGGAGCGAAGGCCAAGTTAAAGGTAAAGTGTTACGGTGTTGCTCGCAGGTGATTCTACTGCCGCCCCTTCTCTGGTGTGTGGTAACGGATGTCCTCATTTGCATACTAAATAAGCAGGGATACTATACACAGGGCTATGTAGATGACTTTATAATCTTAGTCAGGAGGGCTCATCTGGAACTGCTGATAGGTTTTATACGGTCAGCGCTGTACATCTTAAATACGCCAAAGACCAGCCGGGTCACTTTTACGAGAAATTACAAAGGGCCGAAAGTTGACGGTTCTCTATTCTGTTGCAGGAGGCTGACGTTTGTAGATTCGTTTAAATATCAGGGAATAATCATAGATAGCAAAGTGAACTGGGCGAAGCACCTGGAGAACCAGTACAGAAAGTTTGTCATGGTTTTTTAGATTAGCAGGAGAGCCATGAGTTGACGTGGGGTCGAGAGTCTAAAATGATTACATGGCTCTACTCTGCTGTTCTTAAACCAAGGCTCGTACATGCGGCCGTGGTTCAATCAGGGAAATATGGAAAGCAAATGTTAATCCGCTCCTTTAAGGGAAGTTCGTTGTACAGATGGCTCCAGATGAAAGGGAGGGTCAGGAGCAGGAATCTATGACAGCACAAGAAAGAGTGGGATAGGGATCCCACTTATAAGGCTTGCTACTGTCTTTCAGGCAAAGGTCCTGGCCGCGCTTTGTTGTGCTGAAAGATGGATTAAAGCATATGCTGCTGGCAGGTAGAGTAAGATCTGCTTGGACAGCAGTTCCGCAGGGAAACCAGATGCATCAAAACTGGTTTGGAAATGCAAAATTGCATCAAACCAAACTGCACAGGAAACCGTACTCGGACTAGTGTCCTACTCAATCGAGATAGCCATCAAAAGCTGTATCTGAGCAAAGCACCGGAAATACTGGAAACTAATCCTGGATTGCTGACAGGCGAAATCCATCCTAGGCTATACGTACAGAACGGATAGAACAAGGAAAATTCTGGGTTTACCCATGGTTCAGATGCATACTGGGCACAACCACTTAAACTATAATATGCACAAAATGGGATACAACCCACGAAAGAATGCGGGAAATGCGGCAGGAATGGCGAAACCACTGGGCATGTATTATACCAGTGCGCTGAATTAGCTAGGCTCAAGCACCAAACCCTTAAGGCCTATTTGATGGAAATGTAGTAAATTATAACGCGATCGGTGATTGACATACTAGGCTTCACCAAGAGGTCTGGCGTCAACTACTGAGAGCGAATAGTTATGAGTGTGGCACAATAGGCTTCGCGCCTTGAGCGCCAGGGAAGCTTCTTAGGGGCTTCCTGTCTTAGTTTCAAAACTAACTATATTAATTTTCCAAATTAATAATTAATCGACAATTAATTAAGAATTATAGAATATCATTTAAATCATAATAAATCAATTAATATAGAATGAGATCAAAATATTTTATCGATTCATATTATTTTTATTATAATATATACTGGAACCGCGGTTATATCCTCTTTCACTTATATCCTCTCGTAATTATATCCCCGCCTAAATCTCACTTAGGTCCACTTGGTATCCACTACCTTGAAGTACCACGTGACAAACAAGCCAATCAGAGAGCAGCGCGGCCATTTCCCCTCCGCTGATAAGCATTGGCCCCATTTCGGGAGGATATAAATTAATATTTCCGTTCTAGGACGGCGGATAAAAACGCGGTTTCAGTGTATTTCTTCTGATATTGTTTATTTGATTGAATCACATTCCTTTCGTTATGATTTTTTCGTAGGAAAATAGATATATTTTCCTAGACAATTCATGAAAGTATGTAGAAAATTATTAGAATTCCGTGAGCAAAACAATATGTTTAAAAAAATAATGATAATTGAATTTTAAGCGAAAAAGATGAATTTTTTATATACAGGATTAACTTTCTACCAAAAAGGATAAGTGAAAAAATAAAGGGATTTTAAACTAAATTGTTAAATTGTCAATTCGGAAAGACGATATTTGACAAATCGATTCAAATCGCGATCGCAAATCACATTTGTTACCATATAATATATTTCTTCTATTATTATTTTTGTTCTAAAATTTATTTGGAAACAAACGTTTTTGAAAATTAGACTATTTTTTACTTTCTCGGAAAAACCTTATAAACTTATAAAAATTTGTAATTTCAATTACTATAATTTAAATTAATTTGAATAATTTTAATTTAACTTACATTAATTCACTTTAGTTTAATCTAATTTAAATAACGCTTAAATTTCCACGTAAAAGATTTCTATTTTCTATGTGAATTTACACATAGATATTTTCACCTGGGGATTTAGAAATTGAAAGAAAATTACCGTAATTTTCCAGATGGAGGCTGACCATAAGGGATTCCAATGAAAGCCGAAACATTTCTTCCCTTCCTTGATTGATATATGATTCCCTTAAGGAATCCTTGAGATATTTTAACCACAGGTGCCGCAAGTAATCCAAATGAAAACATCAAAAGTAATAGGAATATTACTAATCTCGGTTGAACATTCATCACTAAAATTATTTTAGAAAAATTTTTTAAAGTCGACAGAAAAAGAGTCAGAAAAAAATTCTTAAGAAAATAGCCTTTAATAGAAAACTTGGCGAGAATATGCTTTCCACTTTAAATTAATTGAGAAAGAGATATTCTGATGCTTGCAGGAATATGTAATACTATAATCAGATAACTGAACATTAGTTTGCGTGACATTGATAAATCGTAAACAAAATAATTCTGATCTTCCCGCAATCTTTAATCAAATCTTAAACAAGGAAAGTGATCGAAATTCCGCACAAACTAGTGTAAGGTTTTCCAGTAACTGATAAAATTCTAAAGAACAGAGTACGTTTAAAGTTTACTTAATCAATGGATAAATAATAGAATATTTCACTGAGAATGCAACAAATTTATTCCTAAAAGTATGGACCTTCACGTACACATATTTACATTTTATGAAAAGCATGGATAATTTTTTTAATACAAAAAATCTATAATTTATTACAACTCAAGGAGAGGAAAATTTTCTTTCCAGAAGTTCATTCGATCAGTAAAATAATCTTGTCGAAGAGTGACGGACAGGTCAGTATTATTTAAAATATTTCCAATCTGAAGAAAACTTTGGCTTTGCTGATAAGGCTCCCAGAGATCAATTATAGCCAAATGTTCAGAAGTCGGTTTGCTAGACAAAAAAAAATTAGATCACATATATTTTTCGAATAAGGATAATTTTCGTACTATTAAAGACCAAAGATATGGTCATTCAGGGAAAGTTATTTACTTTACATTAAAAAATAGTTAAATCTTCAAGCTAAAAAAAATCCTGCGAAGGCAGAGAAATCTTCAAGAGAACAGTTAATATTTCGAAAAAGAAAACTTTGTAACAAAAATATTAAATTTTTAAACTAAGAAGATAAACTTTCAAATAAATAGTCAAATTCGTAAATCCACCAAAAATATTTTAATTTCAAATCATAGTTCACTTCATTCAAATAATACGAAGTTGTAATAATTTTAAATCCTCAACCAAAAAAGATTAATTTTTAAACCCAACAGTTGCACTTTCGATAAAAAAATACGATTATTTATCTAAAAAAAGATGTATTTTCAAAAAAAAAATTTTTTTTAAGTGAGCAGAAAATTTTCAATTAAATTATGTTTAATTTTCAAGTTAAAAAGGCGAATCCTCTACAAAACAGTTAAATTTTCTATATAGAAATATTAATTTTGAACCAAGAATTTAATTTTCAATTGAATAGTAGAATTTTCTACTAAAATCATATTTTCAACAACAACGTAATTTTTCAACTACAATAATAAATCTTAAATAAAATGATTTTTTAACAAAGTATTTTAACTGTTATTTAACTGAATTATCAACCAAAGAAAATTTCTACAAAAAAGTTGAATTTTCCAGTCGGAAATATATATTTAAAAAACAGGTTAATTTCAATCACTAGGTTTAATTTTCTACTAAAATTGGTTAATTTGCATCCTAATAAGACAAAAAAACCAAATATGTATATTTTCATCAAAAGAGATGAATTTTTAATTAATGAAAGATATTCCTTTCAAAGGTACAAAAATCTCAAAAAAATTGTTGAATTTTAAGCCAAAATGACAAATTATCTAAAAAAGAAGGTAAATTTTCTGCCCGAAAATATTAAATTTCAACCAAAAAGTTAATTTGAAAGCAAATAATTTAATTTCCTAACAAAATGATAGATTTTTTAACCAAGACGCCTTTTCAAGAGAAAAGTCGAATTTTTAAGCCCAAATAGAAAAAGGTCTACAAAATTGTTCAATCTTCTACCCGAAAATATGATATTTGAACCGAAACTTTGATTTTCGAACAATAGTTTAATTTTCTACAGTAATAAAATAATTTGTAACCCAAAAAGAAGAATTTTCAACAAAACAGTTGAATTTTTAAAACAAATTATTTTTTTATGTAACATATGCATTATCTAATAAGTGAGATGAATTTTAAACCAAAAAAGATTTTTCACTTGAGAGTGAAAAATAATGTCAACAAAGTACTTAAGGTTTAAAGCCAAAAAGACAAAGATGCTATAAAACTCTAAAACTTGCAACAAATATGTTAATTTGAAACCAAAACTTAAAGTGACAGCCAAATAGTTAAATTTAAAACTAAAATTGATTCAATTAATAAAATAGTTCAATTTCCAACTAGAGAGATAAATCTTAAACTAGTAAAATGAAGTTGAAACTAAGTAGTGTAATTTTTTACCAAGTAGTTGATTTTTAATTTAAGAAGATTTCTTCCACAATAGAAATTTACAACAAATTCCAAAAATTTTCCACCCAAATAGTTAAATGTTTAACTAAAAACGAAAAAGTTTTAACCGAAAATTGAATAGTTTAATTTTCAGTTCAGGGAACAGAGTTTCAACTATATAACTAATTATTAACAAAATAGTTAAATTATAAACCAATAAAATAAATGGTCAATGAAGAAATTCAGGCTTAAACTAAGTAGTTGATTTATCAAACAAAAAAGATAAATTCTCAATGAAAAATTCAATAGTTCAATTTTTAACTAAAAATTACCAATTTTCGACCAAGAATTGATAATTTAAATTTTCTCTCAAAGAATTTAATTTTTATTCACAAAAAAAAGGATTTCCCATAAATTTTTGCAATCATGAGCCAATAACATGAATTTTCCATATTGGAGTTCAACCTTCAACCAAGTATTTGAATTCTCAACCAAAATGCAATAGCTAGATATACAATTAAAAAGAATAATAAAATAAACTGTTAACAAACAATTTCATCTTTAACTAAAAAAAAGAATTTTCAAAAAGTTTCTATTTTAATCAAGTTGACGAAAAAAAAGTTAGCATTGAATTACGAAAATATTCGTACGAATACGTACGACACAGCACTTTCATGGTCCAAGAACATTTTTCCTGTCTCAATAAATTTTACTCAAAAAAATGTAGTCTCCAATCTAGAATATTTTTTTGAGCCAAGAAATATTTGCTCGCATCAGGAAAATATTGTATCTTTAGTATTCATAAGAATGTTTAGTTATTTATCATGAATATTTTTGGCGAAGTTAAATTATCAACGAAAAAAGATGAATTTTGAATAGAGCATTTAATACTTTAATTTTTTACTAATAAAGAATAATTCGAGAATTCTATTAATTCAGTTTACGATAAAGCGAAAAAATTAGAAAAAGGTGAAGTACCTTGTATGCAGGAAAAAAAGCCTGTTCGCCACGCACGCCTGTCAGATTTAAAATTAAAATTCAAACCATCGACAACTGAAATCTAGTGATTGTGAATTCTCTTTTGCTGAAGTTTCCTACGGTTTTAACGAAAACAATCTCATCTTTTTTTAAAATTTGATTTGATAATTTGTTATGTCATTTTTCACGATTAAAACAAAAACTACGCATCTCATTAAAAAATAATTTATACCGAATTTGTCGATTTCTTTTTAGCGATGGTCTTTTGTAGATTCATTTGTTTCGCATCTTGCGCAGTTTTAACAATTTTTTTTTAAATGTTATGTTTTAAGATTAAAATAAAAACGACGCGTCATATCAAAAGTTATTCATAACAAATTCATAGATATTTTTTCCAAAAACTTACCCATTTATTGCAAATGAAGTCCACAAATCTACCATTAAATCTATGATATAATTGTCGTTGCGGGATGCTAATGATGAATAGACTCCAGAAAAAATGTATAGAAGGTCATCTGCGTGATTGACGCCAATATTGTTTTTTATAGAGAAATCTATTTCAGCGTAACTTGTTTGTCCATGATAATCAAATAAGTAAGAGTAGATTGGATTTTTTGATATTTTGGCCATTTTTTCCAGTAAGATCGCGTTTGGAAAGATGAATTGACTGTCACCAGCAAATTTAGTAAACATTTCCAAAAGCTGTATTAATATATAAAATACTATTAGCTTCATGAGAAAATTTCATAAAATAATAGGGAAACTCCATTCCAAATTAAAAAAATCGAAACATTCATCTCACCGATTTTTTTTAGATCTACAATCTTAGATATTATGGTCGAAATTTTTCATTTTGTAAAGAGCTATCGCACTTTGAAAGATTTTTAATTTACCCTTATGTAAAATTGACGCGTAGATCCGAATATAATGGTCATAATCACTTTGACTAAATTTAGCGCACCTATTTTAATATTTTATTTTTATAATATTCAAAATAGAATTCCTCAAAATGGACTAATTAGATTTTTAAATGGAATTTCTTTTAATACTGTAAAGAGTATACTGTTAAAAATGTTTGGAATTCTAAAACAATTCTACAAGACTTCTGCAATACAAGCGTAAGGAAAAAATGCAAACTCGTTATTGGAATTACAAAACTACAATACATGTATTGTAAGTGCTGAAAATCGTGAATTCACCGTCCAGCTTTCCAAAACATTTATTAGAGCATTTGCAAAATGAAAATTGTGCACGAAGAAATCACGGAATATATGGAATTCTCAGAGTTCAAGGAGTTCTAGGAATTCATGGAATTCACAGAATTAATGGAAATTAAGGAATTCACAAAATCTATGGAATCCGCCCAATTTATGTAATGCACAGAAGTCACGAATTTCGCAGGATTCATTTTCATTCGCGGAATTCATGGATTTAAAGGAATTGGCGAAATTTATGGTATTTATAAATTCACGGAATGAATGAAATTCCAGGAATTCACGGAACTCGAGCAATTTGTGGAGTTTACGGAATTCATGGAAATCATGTGGAATTGCGGAATTCAGGGAATTCATAAAATTTTGGTAATTGACGAAATTCATGGAATTTGCGAAATTCACGGAATGGACCTAGCTTATGGCATTTATGAAATTCGCGGAATTATTGGAATGTGAGGAATTCATGGAATACAAGTAATTTCAAGAATTTAAGGAATTTAAGGATTTCACTGAAATTAAAGGAATCTGCGAAATTTATGGCATACATGGAATTAAAGAAATTTGCGAAATTTATGGCATTCATAAATTCACGGAAATAATGGAATTCCAGGAATTTGCGGAATTTATGGCATTCATAAATTCACGGAAATAATGAAATTCCAGAAATTCGCGAAATTTACGGAATTTGTGGAGTTCGTAGAATTCACGGAATTTACGGAATTCATGGAATTATCGAAATTCATGGGATTAATGGAATCACTGAAAGTCGCGGAATTCTTGGAAGTTAAGGAATTCAAGAAATTTATGGAATTGATAATATTTAAGAAATTCATGGGAGTCCGTGAATACTATACATAACATGAAATTAATTAAATTCTGAGATATCTATGAATTCCATGTATTCCTTGAATTCAATGAATTGCCTGAATTCCATCATTTGCATGAATTCTATGAATTCTCCAATTCCACAAATTCCGCGAATTCTTTGATTTCCGTGAATTATTTGGGTGCCGTGAATTCCGTAAATTGCGTGAATTCCCGATTTTCTTAAATGATGTGAATTCCGTAAATTCTTTGAATACCGTAAATTCCGCTAATTCCACAAAATCTGAGAATTACGGGCGTTATATGAATTGCGTGAATTCCTTGAATTCTGTAATGAATTTCAAGAATTCCTTAAATTCCATAAATTCCTGGAATTCCATGAATTCCTAGAATTCCATAAATACGCGAGTTATATAATATAAAGTTTTGTATCTGTCAGAAAATGCCTTTTTTTGCCAGGAACCTCATGTTTTGGAAATAAACTTCCAATACATGTAGCTGAAGCTTCTAAAAGAAATTATGAACAGTGTACTCTTTTAAAAATAATAAACAGTAGACGCTTTCCTAATTTAGAATTTTTTTTCTAACATTTTTTAGGTGAAATATTGTTTTTTTTTAAATTTAATATTATTATTTAACCGACCGATACATACAATTTAAAAAAATGAATAAGTGTGGATATTTCCTTTCAAATGTAGTTATTTTTTAAGCTGATTTATTACTTAAGTTGAATGTATCTTTAAATAATATTGTCTGCGTTGACCTACATTTAAAATTTTACTATCTTTATATATTTTATTTCTATTTATTATAAACTTTGTACTAGCGCTAATTCTAATTTAGAATTGTAAATAGAAATCCAGGAGTTTTCGACGGGTACCAAAATTTTAGAGATTTTGAATTACTTTTAATAAAAGATTTCAACTTTTCAATACTAAATTCAAACTGCAATTCAAATTGTAATTCTCGATAATAGTCCAGGACAAATTTTTCTGTATTTACTATACAAAATTTAAGTAAGAACCCAAATTCAGTCCACGACGAATTATATAAAAGCTGTGAATATTTGTAATTCAGTTCAAAGGAATTTATTATAAGTTGCCAAAGTGAGAAATAGCGCGCTGGTATTACAGGAAGTCCAAGCCTGTCCGGGAAAATTTATTTGCGCCTCGACGTGCGCAATCGAACGTCAGTCGGCAATGCCAAATGAAGATGGCTGCAACTTAATATTCTCTTCTTTCTATTAAAAAAATATTTCCAATCTTTGGAAAAAGCCAAATTCACCATTTTTAACAACAATAATTACTCAGTACGATTTTCCATGAGTTAATTTTATTTATTTTTAAGGATGATGGCAAATACTATAAAAAATTACTTACAACACAATCCGATTGAAGTCCTAAAACATTTATTATTTCGTGAATTTTTAAGAGTAAAAGAAAAACAAAAATAAATGTGATATCTTCTTTTGTAACTAACAAAATAGATTTTTAAGCTCTCATTTGAGAAAATTAAAAACGAATTTTCAACAAAAGAGTTTAATTTTCAAACAAAGAGGTCAATCTTAAATAATTAAATTTTTAAAAAATTATATTTAAATTTGAAATATTTTTGAAACAGAATTGTAACAGAATTTCGGTTAGACTATTTAGTAGTTAGAATATTTTTAGAGGCCTAATATCACTGTTTGATGTTAGAATACGACAGAATTCTCTGTCTATTAGAATGCTGATAAGTAGAGACACTTCTATATCGTAATTAATTTTTATAACGCGAAATTGATTAAAAATGCGAAAAAAAAGTTAAAAAAATTCACGGCGGGCTGGGTTTGAACCAACAACCTCCTCATTACATGTGAGGTGCACTGACAATTGCCACAACATATTCTTTTCTACAACTTTTTCTTATATGACTGACCGTTTTCGAGGAAAATGCGATTTTTTACTACAAATCTTGACTCATAGCCAAAGACGCTTTTTTATCTGTCGTATCCTAACATCAAACACTGGTATTAGGACTGAAAAAAATATTCAATTTTATTTAACAAATTAGTTCAACTCATAACCAAATTGTTCAACTTTCAACAGAATAAATTAATTTTCATTAAAATTGTTAAATTTTGAAGCTAATAAGATTAACGATCTACAGAAAAGTTAAATTTTTAACCCGAATATATTATTTTTTAACAAAAGAGTTAATTTTCAACCAAAAATATGAATTTTGTACCAAAATTTAAAATATTTAACTAAAAAATATGATTTTTTAACGAGAAAGTTACTTTGCGCCAGAAAGTTTAATATTTAAAAAAGTATTTGCTTTAGAACTCTTCATATTTTCCCAGACTGTATTGGAAATTATATTCTCTGCCTCTTCACTTTTTCCCAGACTGTCTTAGACATTTTAGAGTCTCCAAAATGTTTTTACTTTATCCAAATTTTCTAGACAGTCTAGGACTTTATGGGGTTCGTTCTAGTACTAAGTATTAAAATATCTTGTATACAGGGTGGACCATTTTAATCTACCCACCCCAAAATGTCCGGAAATAAGAGGTATACAAAAAAATTGTTTAGACAAAAGTTGCTCAGGACAATGGGGACCATCTTTCTGTGAAATCGTTTTTGACCTTAAAATCAATTTTCAAGGTTATTTGAAGGCTACATTGATTTTTTTACACGGAAACCCCTATTTTTGATATTAGATTCTGAAAGAACGGGAAATTTTACGTCCAAAATGATAGTAGAGTTAATTTTCAGAAGTCAAATAAAGGTTAAACCGAGGTCAAATTTAAAAAATCATGCAGAACATGATTGTTTTTGTTTTATTCTTTTTAAAACGTATGGGCAACACAAAGCTGGAGTGGATTTGGGACCAACGAACTGGATCACCTTGACCTTACCTCTAACTTGGAAGGTCATTAGAAGCTCTATTTTTTTTTCTTTAACTTATACACCCGAAACCAAACCGTTAAACTCACAAGCTACAAACAAAAAACTTCACACTTTTTCTTATATGACTGACCGTTGGATGACCTTCAAATTCGGCCTCAAGTTCAAGGTGATCAAGTTCGTTGATCTCAAATTCACCTCAGCTTTGTGTTGCCCAAACGTGTTAAAAAAAATGAAACCTATCATATACCATAACCTATCATATTCTACATGATTTTTTAAAGTTGACTTCGATTTAGGTTCATTTGACCTCGTTAAAAATTGACTCTAACTATTATTTCAAACCTAAAATTTTCCGCTCTTTTAGAATCTAATGTCAAAAATAGGGGTTCCCATTTTAAAAAATCAATGTGACCTTTAAAGAACCTTGAAAATTGATCTCAAAGTCACAACCAATTTTGCAGAAAGATGGCCCCCATTGTCCTAAGCAACTTTTGTCTGAACAACTTTTTTGTATGCCGCTTATTTCTGGAGATTTTGGGGTTGATAGATTTAAACAGCCCATCCTGTATATTCAAAGAAGGAGGCTTTCAATTTTTATAAAATTTGGTACCCGCCCAAGATTCCCAGACTGAGTTCTACGTTTTTATAGGACAAATTTTTCTCGTAAAGATGGTATTATTTAAAGATGGTTATTAATTTAATGAAACGAAGCCAAACAAAAAAATCTTTAAGGTAAATGTTTCTCATTTGTCAATCAGGTATGACGTTTCACAATATTAAATTTCAAAACTGGAATAAGATAAGATTTATTACAAGGTTATTTTAAATATGAACTAATATATTTACCTTGTCTTCATTCAAAGATAAGACTGATCCGTTAAAATAGTAATTTTCTACGGCTTCATTAAAATTTGGTAAATCTTCAGGTTTAAAAAAACGGTTGGCTGTACCATTGACACATCTGTCCAGTACATTTAGTTTTGTCTGAGAAGTAGAGTTCGCGTAAAAAGCTACAAGGTAAAATAAAAAAAAAGTTAATTTTCTAGACAAAAAACAAACCATTTGAAAATCCATTGCTGACCATTTTTTGAAGCTTTGAAAATTACAGAAAATAACTAATATAAATAATTTTGAATTGAAAGCTATTGAAATTAAATAATTTTGGATTATGTGAAGTTTTTTAAAGAGGAAAATATTTTAAGTAGAATCGAAAGGAATTGAGTAGGTATCACGTCTAAACAAAAGCTTTTAAAAATAAAAGATTGTATAACAGAAGCCTCAAAATTTAAAATTTCTATCTAAAATTTTCGAAATTGAAGAAAATAATTGAATCTAGAAATTACCAATTAAAACATTATATTATTTTTCGCGAGTTTATGATTAGAAAAATAAATATATTTTCTGAAATTTTAGTAAATATTTCACAATATATAAGGGCATGACTGTTTGGTCTCCATGATCTTCTTATTTTCTTTAAATAGTGCAATTTTAAGACTTTTTGATTCAAGATCAAAAAAAAAGTTTTAATGAAAAACTTAAAAGATAAAAAAAGTCTACTACGGAATGTTGAAAATTAAACCATATCCAGATCTTATTAAAAACTTTAAATAAATATTGGTGAACAAGAATTATGACATTAAATTTTTTATACTAAACTAGATTTTTTAATTTTTAAACTAAATTTCGCTCCCAGAGTATATACTCCCCTTCCCCAGCCACCGCTTTCTCTTCCCATCTCACCCTCATTTCTAAACATTTCCCCTACTATACCTCCCAAAGTTCTCCTCCTTTACCCTAGTCCCGCTACTACCCCTGTCCCCACTTATCCTACTTATCTACCCCTATTTTCCCCTACTTTTTATCATCCTTCCGCACCCTTATTTACAACACCCCACATCTAATCATTCCCTTACTCCCCCAACATCATTTTCCATGCTTACCCACCCCTAACTTTTAATGATTTCCTCTATATTACTTACTTTTCCTTTTTTTATTTCCCGTCTCTTTAGCCAAGGACCGGCTTTTAAAAACTTTTTCCTACCCTGCTTCCAACTTTTTTTGCTTCCAAAATTAAGGTTTCCTTTTCCCTACTTCCTTCTTCTCTCAATTCTCCGAGTTAACTTATTTCCCCTCCATTTATTTCTGCACACTTGAAACTTTGTTATCTCTTCCACTTTTTGCTTCTCTATTCCTCCCTCTCATGACTGCCCAAAGTAACAATCCTGTTCCCCTACTGTGCCATCTTTCATTTTGCCTCGATTCCCCATTTTCCTCTTCTTCCATTAACCATGATTACCCTGATTTACCTGACTACACATAATTCCCTTCCTCTAATTTCCCTCACTCCTCTTACTTTCTCTACCCCAATTTCCTCTTACTTGCCCTACCTTCCCTACTTTCACATCCTGTCCCTTCTCCTTCTCTCATTTACCCTAATTTCCCCTCACCTTCACCACTCTTTCTTCTGTGCCTATACTCCCCCTTAACTTTTCTACCTGCTCTTCCTTCATTTCTCCTCACTCGCTTTACTTTCCCTTCCCTAATTTCCCCTCATATCGCCATTTTGGAAAAAGTAAGGTGAATACTTGGCCGAAACTATAAGGGCTTTTAGGTCCTTGGCTACGAAATCCTAACAATTGAAGCTTTTTAAAATTATTATTATTATTGTTATTATTAATATCTAGAAAATAAAAAAAAAACTTACGGCACGTCACATATAATCCTTCATCAAACACAGTACCACTAATAAAAGGATAATCTCTAATTTTGTTTTTGTTTATTAAATTTTGTGGACTATCAGTTAAAAACGAATCTTCCGATTCCACTTCGTTTGTGGGTATCCATAATATTTCAGGAAAATCCAAAACATTGTATGTAGTTAAATTGACTAATTTATGAAAATCCGTTTTTCGCAAGCAATCAATTAGATCTTGAGAATTGTTTGTTGGGCATCTAACGTTCCTGGCTATGTAAGTTACATCTTTTTTGAAGAGGCTTCTGTCACGATATCCCCAAGGAACCAACGCGTTTCCACTATGAATAATATACTGATGAAAGAGTCCTGGAAAAATACGAAATTTATGTTTGAAATATTGCTTGGATTATTATAAAGCATCCACGTTTGAAACAAAGTTTAATTTAGTAATAATTGTTAGATATTCGCATGAAGGGGCCCGTATGGTTGGTCTGGATTTACGTATAGGGGCATATTACCCCTATACGTATCGCGATGATTGATTCTAATCAAAATTAGGTGTTTCGGGTTTCAATCATGTGCAAAACTACGAATGTTGCCGACGTGTCGTAATCGTTACAGGTCACTTCATCAGGGCTATCCTAGGACTTTTACAAAATAGATAAATTTTTGACAGACGAATAGAAATTTTCTACAGAAAATATAATTTTCAACTAAAAAGGTACGTGCTAACGCAATGGTTGAATTTTTCACAAATGAATGAAATTTTTACCTGATCAATTCTTAACTAAAAATATAATGGTGGGCTTATTAACATTCAAAGTAATTTTTTAATAAAAAAAACAGGTATCCAACTCTGTACATTATTTTTTTTCCAAAGTGTTTTCATCCATTTCCGTAGTTTAAGAAGTGTTTAAGAAGTAGTCTAGCAGTAGTTCAAACAGTGCATTTACTGTGATTCATTTTAAATTATTTAAGGTTATTAATTCATAAATTATTATCAATTTATTTTACCTCTAGATGAATCTGAAAGTGCGTGATAAGTGACAGAAGCCCCACCAGCACTTTCACCAAACAAAGTAACTCGATTTTTGTCTCCACCAAAGACTTGGATATTTTGTTGAACCCATTTGAGTGCAAGAACTTGATCCTTCAATCCAAAGTTTCCTGGTGCAACTGAATCGCCTGTTGAGAGGAATCCGAGAAGTCCTAATCTGTAATTTATTGTCACGAGTACAATATCTTGGTCCATGAGATAAAGAGGTCCATAATAATCAAGATTGGCACTCTCCGTGTGAAAACCTCCTCCATGAATATATACCATGACTGGTAGTGAAGTGCTGCTCGTGATGTCGTTGACCTGGAAATTTATATAAAATATTATTTAATCATTTAATTTTTTATTTTTACTAGCATAAACCGAGGAGAAAAATATGTCTAAAAATGCGATTCTGTGGAGATGGAACACCCCCGATTAAATCGGATTACCCAGGATGGCCTTTTAAGACAGAATTACTATAGATTATCCAAGATTAGTCTGAATCGCATAGAATTACTTTCAATTACATCAAAGTATAGTAGATTAGTTGGCCTCAAGTAGACTCACGCGAATTTTTAACGAAAAAGGATTGCGTTTTAACAGAATTATTGTTAAATTTTTAACTAAAAATGATAAATTTGTTGTAAAAAAATAAAACAGTTTGTTTTTTGGTGGAAAAGATGAATTTAAAAAACAAATTTTTAATCAGAGATTATTTTTCTACTAAACTGATCAATTTTTAACTGAAATAGTTACATTTTCAGTTAAATGATGAATTTTCTGCAAAAAAACTTTTTTTTATCAAATATGTTAAGTTCTCAACTAAAAAGATGAATTTTCAACAAAACAGTTGCCTTTTCATCGAAAAAGGATACTTTTTAACAAAATTCTTTAACTCTTAACAACATAGATCAAACGTGTAAGAAATCTGTCAACTTTTTAAACAAGAAAGCAAAGTTCAACAAATAAATAACACTTAAAAAAAGAAAGTGTTATATATTTAAATAAAAAATTACTTTTGTAACCAAGAAAAAACGAAATTTTAACTAAATAGTTAAATTCTCAACCAAAGAGATGAATCTCTAACTAAAATGCTGCATCTGTATCCAAAAAAATAAAATTTCAACAATGCAGTTAAATTTTTTTTTTCGAACTGACGTCGGATGTGTCTGACGCGTTTTTGGCGCGTCCCTGGGGTTTGACTAATAAATGATGGTTTGTTGTGATATTGACTCGCTGGTTTTGTGTAATGTGTAATGAATATAAAAAAAACTTTCTATTAAAATTTCTAAAACGAGGGCCATGATCCTCGGTAGTCCTGCCTATCTTAGTAACATCGATACGTGAGTTTTACTTCCGCTAATGTTAAATGGTTCTATTATTCAATACACTAACTCTGCTAGATATTTGGGCGTCATCTTCATTCCTTTACTTAACTAGCAGGACTACGACTGTCATATTTTCAATAAAATACATAGAACATTGTATCCTCTCCAAAGTTAACAGGAAAATCCAGGATAATTCTCTCCGCATTAAATTAGTATCTACATTGATCTTCCCTCTCTTAGATTACTGCTGTCTGGTTTACGACGATATATCACTCGAATTCGATGTAAAACTACAGAGAGCACTAAATGCATGTGTGCGATTTATCTACAACTTGCCAAGGTACACATCCATATCACCGTATATTAATGCGCTTAATTGGTTAATATTTAAAAAACGACGGAAATATTTTATGGCTGTCTACCTCTACAGCATTCTTAACTCAGGCAATCCTCCGTTTCTCCTCGACGGAAACTTATTATACATACCGACATGTAGAACTTCTGCATATTCCAATTCCTTTTCTATCTCTTCTGCTAACCTCTGGAATTCTCTGCCTAACAATATAAGAGCTGCTAATTGTTTAAATTCATTCAAGATCAGTGTTTTCCGCCATTTATTGTCTGAGAAAACGTCGCTTTTATAGATTCATATACATTCCAATGGTTTTTATTTATCTTTAGTTGTTTTTATACTAATCGCGTTTTTTTTCTCGCATTATTTCTTACAATCTTAAAAATTCTGTAATTTATTATTTGATTTCACATAATTAATGTATTTTCATTATGTACTTATATGTTTTGCTTTAGGGGACACCGTCCCAAGGCTTCAATAAACTCTAAGCTGAACTATAAACTAAACTAATGTGACGGTGATGTCTTTTTCAGTGCAGTGATATATCGGCTTGGCTGATTTTTCGGTTGTGAGTGTCTCAAAGACGGTTTGCGCTAGTTTGAAAGCAACCGACCCTGCAGTTGCCATTGTGAACGATGGCTGAGTGCTCGGAATGTAATAAAACGGTCTGCAGAGAAGCATGTGACTCCATAGTCTGCAATAAGTGTGGTGCCTTATTCCAGTAGGCATGTATCAATGTTGGTATGTCGAAAAAAACTTTGAAAAACTGAAAAACTGAAAACATCCAACACTTCCACATGCGAGATCGCTGGGAACCAATTACTGATATGAAGACCGACATCTCTAAAAATGCGGAACTGTTCGGCATACTTGAGGTTAATTTAACAGATCACGATGAACAATTAAATACTGTGAAGTTAGAGGCTGCATCACTTAAATCCAAGATCGCCTCCCTCGATACCTTCCTCAACAATCACGAGCAAGTTACCCTTCGAACAACACTTGAAGTTCATGGATTAACAATGAAATCAAAAGAGTACATTCCGACATTGATTGCTTCAGTTGCTTTGGCACTATAAGTATCTTGTGTTAAGGAGGATATTATAAATTCTTACCGGATTTGTAAGGTTATACCATCGAAACCTTCGCTCGCCTCCATTATCGTCGCTAAATTTAGTTGAAAGAGCATACGAGACAATTTCATACAGCAGCGAATTAAGAAAAGGAATTTCTCTTCGGTTGACATTAAGTGGGCAGAGAATGAAAAACATCTTATTTTCATTCGGGAGTCACTGACGCCCTTCAATCGGAAGGACAACGCATTTGACCTCGATCTCAGGAGGCAGAAGGAAATCAAGTACCTTTGGCTTGCAGGGGGAGGATTTTCTGTCGAACAGAAGATGGGACACCTAGGATTCAGCTTGTCTCACTACAACAAGTTGATGAACTGCAATAGCAATTAAGCTTTCTTCGATTTGGGTTTGCTTGCGGTTATAGCTTATAAATGTATTTTCTAACTGACATATCTAGTGGAAGCTTCTAATGTGTCCCCTGAGGGTTTACATTTTTTTCTTTCACCTTCTTCCTATTCCTTAACACACCTCCCACACCCTTTTTGGTGGAGGGAGGGGGACCTACAGTT
>JAAAKG020179468.1:0-26180 GCA_010014905.2 Druon quercuslanigerum
ATTATTTTGTTGAAAATTTGTTTTTGTGTCGTTGAAATAGCAACTATTGCATTTTTCGTGCAGAAATGATATTTTCGCTGAAAATTCAACTTTTTGAGGCGAAATTTCAACTATTTTATTGAAAATTCATCTCTTTTGGTTAAAAATTTAACTATTTTATTAAAAACTCGTTTTTTTGGATTGAAAATTAATATTCCATTGTAGAAAAGTGAAATTTTGTTGTTGGAATAAATAAATGTTTTATCTGAAATTGTTTTATTCCGTTTATAAAGTTTCCATGTTAAAAATATTACAAGATTAAAATGCTGGTATATTTTTTTGAAAATTTATGCTACTGATGTTTTTAAATAAAAGTGTGTATACAGAGGGAAAAACTTTATTTATTTATTATCAAAACAAACCCTTGAATTTTTCAGTACAAAACAAATTTTCAACCAGGAATATAAAAGTTAAATTTTCAGTAAAATAATTATTTTTAATGAAAAAAAAAAATAGTTTTCGTCAAAATAGTCAAATTTTTAACCAAAGAAATGAATTTTCAACTAAAATGACGAATTTTCTAACAAGAAAGACGGGTTTTCAACAAATAAAGATTTTCCAGTCAAAAAACAAAACCAGTTTAACCAGATTGTTCAACTTGCAAGTCGAAAATGGAAATTTTCAACAAAAAAGTAAATTTAAAACCAAAAAAATAGTAGTTAGTTTCAGTATTGGAAAAAATTATTTTTAACCAAAATTTCCAAAAGAAATAGTAGATCTTGCAACACAAAAAGAGGAATATTTAACGAAATGGTTGAATTTTAAATAAAAAAGAATGTATTTTTAACAAAATTGTTGAATTTTTCATCGAATAATAAAATTTGTAACTAAAAATAGGTTTTATCGTGAGGATGATGTGACTGCACAAAAATAAACCAAAATGCTCTCATTTTGCCATGACAATTAAAATTCGAAGACCAAGATCTTAATATTGTAAAATGTCTAAAATAGAACCTTTTATAAATGGAATAAAACAGTTTAAAGTTTATTATCCTTGAGATATATTAAAAGTGCCTTTTAAAGAATTTAATATGTATTATTTATTTCAAATTTATAAAGAATTTAATTTATTTTCGAAAAAAAATCCTTTGAAATTCTTATGAATTAAAATTAATTAAAATTTTTGAAATCTCGTTTAATTCTGCAAAAATTTAATAAAATCACACAAAAGATCATGAAATCTGTCATATTTTTCAAAATTCCTTTTAAAAATTAATAAATCCAGTTGAGATCTTTTAAAATATCGTAAAAGCTTTGAAATCCCTCGAAATTTCTTAAATCCGTTGAAATCCACAGAATTCACAGAAAATAATTAAGCTATAGAAATTCCTTAGAATCTTTTTAATCTTATAAACGCTTTAAGTATTATGAAATTTCTTAAAATCTTTAAAAATTTAGAAAATTAAAAATTCCTTGAAATTATGGAAATGTTAGATCTTCTGATATCTTAAAAAAAATTTGAAATACCTCAAAAATATTTTAAACTCTTGAGTTTTTCCAAAATCCAACCAAAACCAAAAATTGCAAAATACTGAAATCAGTTAAAATCCTTTGAAATCCCTTGAAATTTTTATTTTTGAGATTTCGGATACGTTATTTTAACCAATCTGGCCAAGTTTGAAAATATGTTAAAAGTAAAAGTAAAAAATAGTTGTATTAACAATAAAATTCATAAAATAGTAGCAATAGTGTCATTTCTTAAAAATAATAAATTGAATAAAATAATCTCTTTCTTCATTAAAATAGAAAATATCTTATATAACATTAAAAAGTGTATTGTTTATAGAGGAAATTACTTTCACTTTTTTTTATCGAACAAATGCCAAGAAATTCTAATAAATAAATTCACGTTGCAACTGCTTATGATATTAATACATTTCAAAACTCTAAACTAAACATTTTTAAACTCTAAAAGATGAATTTTATCTCAAATTTCCTTGTTTTTTATTTATTATTATTTTAAATAAATAAACCGAAAAATAAAATATAAGTGCAAAAAAAAAGTTTGTGAACCTTTTTTAAAAGTCTTCTCTTAAAAATATTAAAAATCGTTTGTAGTATCAAATTAAAAAACTATATAAAAACTAAAAAACTAAAAAAAGCTTTTCATGTGATTTTACACTAAGAATATTTCAATTCGAAATAAAAAAAGATTTTCCACCAAAAGAAATGAATTTTCAGTTTAAAAAAATGAATTTTCAGAAAAAAGAGTTTAGTTTTCAAGCTGAAATGTCGAATGTTTTAGAAAAAATTTGACTTTTAAACCAGAAACTAAGGAATATAAATTTTTGAACAAATAGTTGAATTTCAAAACAAAACAATTATTTTCAATTAAAGAATTGCTTTTACAAGTAAATACTTGAAGTTTTAAACAAAAGAAACGAATTTTTAACAAAAATTGTTAAATTTTTATCCGAATATTTGAATATGCAACTAAGAAAAAGTTTTCAGTCAAAAAAAAAAAGAAACAAATTTAAACCAAATAGTTTAATTCTCAAACAATACAGACGAGTTTTGCATAAAAAATTTACATTTGGCACAAAAAATTAACGTTCTACCAAAAATAGGAAACTACAAATAAAGAGTTGAATTTTCAACCAAAATTATCAATTTTAAATTAAAAAGAATGGACGAATTTAAATTTAAAAACATTTATTTCCAACAAAAAAAAAAAAGAAATGTTTAATAACAAAGTTTTGTTTTTAACTAGATAGTTGAATTTTCAACCCGCAAAGTTGAAAGTGCGAGCTGAATAGACGAATTTTCAACAAAACAATTAAATTTTCAACCAATTAGTTGAAAATTTTACCACGATTTTCTAACCGAACAGTTAAATTTTAAGTTAAAAAGTAAATTTTTAACAAAAAAATATACCTTAAAAAATAATAGTTCACCTTGTAAGGAAGCAGTTAAATTTAGCACAAAAAAATCATTTTTAAACGATAAGATTAATTTTCTACTAAAAAATATTAGATTTGAACAAAATGAAGAATATTTAACAATCCAAAAAAATGAATTTCTATCCAATAATATCAATTCTCTACCAAAAAGACGAATTTTCAACAAAATTCATGAATGTTCAAGAGAAAAAAATTGAAACAAAAAATGGAAGTTATATCTTCAGTTTAAAAAATTAATTTTTTTTCAAAAAACGAAAAACAAATGCATGGAAAAGTTACATTTTTAACTAAAGAAATTATTTTCTATTTGGATAATAAATTTTCAAGCAAAGATTAATTTTCTACAAAAAAAAAGACAAATTTTCAGCAAAATACATGAATTTTTAACTACTAAATGGATTTTTTTAATAAAAAAATATGAATTTTTAACCAAAAAGAATAATTTTCTATAAAAAAGAACTAATTTTGAACGAAAAAGTTGAATCTTGAACCAAGAAGCTTAATTTTGAACCAACAGGATTACTTTTCGACCAAAAAAAAGACGAATTTTCAACAAAATACTTGAGTTTTAACTACTAAATGGATTTTTTATTTAAAAATATAAATTTTGAACCAATAAAAATAATTTTTATTAAGAAAGAACTAATTTGAAACTATAAAAGTTGAATCATTAACCAAGAGGATTAATTTTCTACCAAAAAAAGACGAATTTTCAACAAAATACATGAATTTTTAACTACTAAATGGATTTTTGATTAAAAAAGATGAACTTTTAACCAATAAGAATAATTTTCTATAAAAAAGAACTAATTTTGAACGAAAAAGTTGAATCTTGAACCAAGAAGCTTAATTTTGAACCAAGAGGATTAATTATCTACCAAAAAAAGACGAATTTTCAACAAAATACTTGATTTTTAACTACTAAATGGATTTTTTGTTTAAAAAGATGAATTTTGAACCAATAAAAATAATTTTCTTCAAAAAAGAACTAATTTGAAACAAAAAAGTTGAATCTTTAACCAAGAGGATTAATTTTCTGCCAAAAAAGACGAATTTTCAACAAAATACATAAATTTTTAACTACTTAATGGATTTTTTTATTTAAAAAGATGAATTTTTAACCAATAAGAATAATTTTCTTTAAAAAAGAACTAATTTTGAACGAAAAAGTTGAATCTTGAACCAAGAAGCTTAATTTTGAACCATGAGGATTAATTTTCTACCAAAAGAAAACGAATTTTCAACAAAATACATAAATTTTTAACTACTAAATGGATTTTTTAATTTAAAAAGATGAATTTTTAACCAATAAGAATAATTTTCTTTAAAAAAGAACTAATTTTGAACGAAAAAGTTGAATCTTGAACCAAGAAGCTCAATTTTGAACCATGAGGATTAATTTTCTACCAAAAGAAGACGAATTTTCAACAAAATACATACATTTTTAACTACTAAATGGATTTTTTAATTAAAAAAGATGAATTTTTAACCAATAAGAATAATTTTCTTTAAAAAACAACTAATTTTGAATGAAAAAGTTGAATCTTGAACCAAGAAGCTTAATTTTGAACCATGAGGATTAATTTTCTACCAAAAAAAGACGAATTTTCAACAAAATACTTGATTTTTAACTACTAAATGGAATTCTGAACCAATAGGAATAATTTTCTACCAAAAAGAACTAATTTTAAACAAAAAAACTGAATCTTTAACCAAGAGGATTAATTTTCTACAAAAAAAAGACGGATTTTCAGCAAAATACATGAATTTTTAACTACTAAATGGATTTTTTTTATTTAAAAAGATGAATTTTTAACCAATAAGAATAATTTTCTATAAAAAACAACTAATTTTGAATGAAAAAGTTGAATCTTGAACCAAGAAGCTTAATTTTGAACCATGAAGATTAATTTTCTACCAAAAAAAGACGAATTTTCAACAAAATACATGAATTTTTAACTACTAAATGGATTTTTTTATTTAAAAAGATGAATTTTTAACCAATAGGAATAATTTTCTACCAAAAAGAACTAATTTTAAACAAAAAAACTGAATCTTTAACCAAGAGGATTAATTTTCTACAAAAAAAAGACGGATTTTCAGCAAAATACATGAATTTTTAACTACTAAATGGATTTTTTTATTAAAAAAGATGAATTTTTCACCAATAAGAATAATTTTCTTTAAAAAAGAACTAACTTTGAATGAAAAAGTTCTTGAACCAAGAAGCTTAATTTTGAACCAAGCGGATTAATTTTCTACCAAAAAAAGACGAATTTTCAGCAAAATACATGAATTTTTAACTACTAAATAAATTTTTTAATTAAAAACGATGATTTTTTAACCAATAAGAATAATTTTCTATAAAAAAGAACTAATTTTAAACGAAAAAGTTGAATCTTGAACCAAGAAGCTTAATTTTTAACCAATAGGATTAATTTGCTACCAAAAAAAAGACGAATTTTCAGCAAAATACATGAATTTTTAACTATTAAATGGATTTTTTATATAAAAATATAAATTTTGAACCAATAAAAATAATTTTTTTAAAGAAAGAACTAATTTGAAACATAAAAGTTGAATCTTTAACCAAGAGGATTAATTTTCTATCAAAAAAAGACAAATTTTCAACAAAATACATGAATTTTTAAATACGAAATGGATTTTTTTATTTAAAAACATGAATTTTTAACCAATAAGAATAATTTTCTATAAAAAACAACTAATTTTGAATGAAAAGTTGAATCTTGAACCAAGAAGCTTAATTTTAAACCAAAAGGATTAATTTTCTACCAAAAAAAGACGAATTTTCAACAAAATACATGAATTTTCAACTACGAAATGGATTTTTTTATTTAAAAAGATGAATTTTTAACTAATAAGAATAATTTTCTTCAAAAAATAACTAATTTTAAACAACAAAGTTGAATCTTTAACCAAGAAGATTAATTTTGAACCAAAAAGAATAATGTTAAACTAAGAGGATTAATTTTCTACCAACTAAATTAATTTTTTTACGAAAAAGACGGATTTTAAACCAAGAAGATTAATTTTTTAACAAGAAGGTTACTTTTTATACAAAAAAAAAAAAATTATAAATAGAAAAAATAGTTGAGTTTTCAAGATTACTTTTATACCAAAAAGACAAATTTTTACCCATAAAATTTACTTTTCTACAAAGAGACGAATTTTTAGTGAAAGGAAAATTGCTGAGCTAAAATGTGCAATTTTAAAGCGAACAAATTAATTTTCTACTATAAAAAATTTTCTATCAAAAAATACGAAATAGATGTTTATTCAAGCAAAGTTTTTTCAACCAAACAGTTTCAAATTTAATAAAAAAAAGTTGAATTTTGAATCCAAAAAGGAAAATTTTCATATAAAAAAGATTTTTAAGTTGAAGAAAAAAACATTTTAACCGAACTTTGGAATTTTTAAACACCAACAATTTTTTGAATAAAAAAGTTGATTTTTAAACCAAGCTAATAGCTAAATGTCTATCCTAAAAAGATTAATTTTCAAACAAAAAATACAAATTTGCAACTAAGAAAAATTTTCCAGTTAAGAAAGAAAAACAATTTCAAACAAATTGTAGAATTCTCAATCCAAAAAGTGGTTAATCTTTCACTGAAAAAAAACGAATCTTCTACAAAAAGTTGAATTTTTCTCCAAAAAGATTATTTTTGGACAAACAAAATATGAATTTTCAATTCAAAGGTAGAATTTTCGATCCAAAAAGTATAAAAAAGCAATCAAAAACAGTTGGATTTTTTTATTGCTTTCAATTCTTTCAGTTCACATTTAAGCAAAAAAGCGATAAAAAAGTAACTTTAATAGTTTACTAGGAAAAAGTTTCCAACGCAAAACGGAATTTGTTTGGTATTTTTGACAGTGTATTTGACTAAAAAAGTATTTTGACATAACAGTACCAGATTCATTGAAACTAAAATAAAAATATCAAGACTTTTCGGCAACAGCCCACAGATAAAATAGATAAAATCATCACGATCTCTATACGTAAGTTAACCTCAAAATTTTAGAGTAAAGCTAATTTCCTCTAACCAAACCACAGAAGACAGAAATATCTCCCCATAAAAAAAAACCGTTACGAATTTCATGCTTCAATAGCCTAGTTACTGTGCAAGGCACTGCTAATTCTAGGAATCCGCAACAGTTTTAAACTCTGGTCTCCAGGGAGGTAATAAAACTCACCTGGACACTACCGATATTAGCAGAAGAGTCCAGTGAACATAAGTCACACAAAACTTCATTTTCCAGGCGAAAATCTCAAAAATGTCATTGCACCTTTCCCCACAACGACAACGTGCTGAGCGCGCGAAATTTCCGCAACGTGTTTCTGTTCCTTTTAAATTCAATCGGAGTCAACGATCGTCACCACCGCGCACAACTGACGTGGTGTCACAGAAAAACCTGAACACCAATCTGCAAAAATTCCGGAAGAGCCTCCGCATTTTTCACTGGGTTATTCACTGCCCGGGGCATAGAAAACTTCCCAGCGAATTTTCACACACGTCCAGATTAATATTTCGTTGCTGGAAACACATTCCGCGAAAAACAGGGGACTGCACGAGGCACCGAAAAAAAGAGCGAGAGCGAGCTAAGATCAGCTGACGGACTGTGAGAGGAGGGAGTCAAGACGGACAGACGGATGAGATTCTACTGGACGTTATTGGTCAGAAGTGACAGATGATCTTCCAATTAGGTGTTTCGAGTTGTGACGTCAGCGGGCAAGATGTCTGCACGCCGAGGGACTTTATGAGGCACCTGGTAGCGCTTTGAAGCTACTTCTCTGATTGAAAATTTAATTCCACATTTCGATGAAAATAGTTTTTTTGAAAATATATATTTTTTTAATTAAAAATTTATCCTTTTTTGTACAAAAATTTCCTTCTTTTTTTCAAATTCATATATTTTTGATCAAATATATTTCTTTGGTCGAAAATTAAACTATTGGGTTACAACCTTTTTTTTGGCTAAAATTTTTTTTTTCATTGAAAATTCATCTTTTTGGAAGAAAATTATTTTTCTTGTTTCAAAAATCGCCTCTTTGATTGCAAATTATTACTTTTTCGTTACAAATTAATTTAACGAAAATTTAACTTTTTTATTTTAGATGAAAAAATTTTTATTTGATTTAAATAAGCAACTATTTGCTTCAAAATTAATGCATTTAAATAAAAATGTGTATTTTTATCATTTAGAACTCATTTTGTTGTTTAAAAATGAATTCTTTTTTAAAAAATTTTCTTTTTTCGTTGAAAATTCATTTTCTTTTTGGTACATTTTGAATTAAAGTCATTTCTGTGGGTTTAAATTAAACTATTTTGTTGAAAATTGGTTTGTTTTTTTGTGTTAAAAATAATTTTTTTGTTCAGTTGAAATTTTTTATTTATTTTGAATTATCATTATTTGACTGAATTATTCTTCTTGCTTCAAAATTATATTTATTTATGTATTTTTTAAATTAATTAAATAAAAATTTTAATTTTCAATTTTTCTTTAAAAAATGACTTTTTTAGTTAAAAAATTAACCACTTGGTACCAAATTTATTTATTTTAATAAAAATTTGTCGTTTTTATAGTTTAAAAGTGATCTTTTTGGTTAAAAACTCCTCTTTTTGGTAAAAAAAAAATTATTTCTTTGATTAAAAATTATTCTTTCTTGCTGGAAAATTATTATTTTTCTTTGCAAGTTCAACTATTTTGAATAAGAATTCATTTATATTGTTAAAAAAGTAACTATATTTAAAAAAATCCATTTTCCTATTTTGAATAAAAATTAATTTTTAAGGTTCAAGATTGAACTATTTTGTTGAAATTTTCGTCTTGCTATCAATTATTTTTTTAAACTAAAAACTTAAATTTATAATAAAAATTAGTTTGTTTTCGTTAAAAAATAATCTTGTTAGGTCCAAAATATTATTTTTTTTATCTCTCCGCATCCCTCTCTGTTTTATTAATTGAAAATTTATATTTTTAAAAATTTCATTTCTTTAATTGAAAATTTAACTATTTTGATGAAAAGTTGTTCTTCTTTTAGTTAAAAATTAATTTGTAAAACTAAAATCAAGGATATGCTAATATTTTTAAAATGTTTTTTTTTATTAAAAGTTCGTCTTTTTTGATCTAAAATTATTCTTCTTGTATGAAAATCGATGTATTTTGGTTATCGTAAAAAATCCCTTTTTCAAGTTATTAAAAAATAAATTTCTGTTCCATGCATTTAGCATTATTGTTTGGCCCTCGGTATGCAGACATCTTGAATTTCTCCCACCCAAACTAAAGTGTCTAATGAGAAACAGGAAAATTAGCGGGAAAAATTTGAAGTTGGTGTTGAACGTATAACATCTATTTTAAATTAAAGATAAAATTATGATTTAAAATTTTAAGTACTTTCTTATAAAACTTTTTTTTTAAATTAATAATCTGAAAATTAAAAAAAAATTTTTTTGAATTTTTGTTTTTAACTAAAATTTTAAATATATCGTTTGTGGTTTAAAATTCATCTTTTTTATTTCAAGATTTAACTAATTTTTTTTAATCAATTTTTTTGGTTGAAGTCAACAATTTTAATTTTAAATAAAAATCTATTTTGGTTTAAAATTCAACTACTTGGTTGAAAATTGACATATTTTATTAAAAATCATTTATTTTACTATTTAATTGAAAATGTAACTATTTTGTTGAAAAGCTAAATAACTAAAAATTTAAATGTTTCATTTTTTGTTGAAAATGCAAATACTTAGCAGAGAGAAAGTTGAAAAACTTTATTGTAAATTGTTTGTTGATGGAAATTAACTATCTGAAAATTTAAAAAAATTATTTTATTACTGTTGAACATTATCTTTTCTTGACTGAAAATATAATTATTTCTTCTTAGTTTGACAATTTAACTTTTTTATTTGAAATTTTATTTTATTTGCTGAAAATTTATCTTTTTGGGTTGAAAATGAAACTACTTAGTTATTATTATTTTGATTTTACTATTTAGAAATAAATTATCGATTTTAAATTCAAATTAAGGAATACCTTTTTCAAGAATGTTTATTTTAAATAATTTTTAATATTTTTGTTTACTTTTGAAATTATAGAGTTAAAAAAATTCTTTAATTAAATTCGCAGCCATTACCAACATTGAAAATTGAAAAATTTTCCCAAACTTGGAAAATTAAAATTAATTTTTGAACAGTGAGAACGAAAAAATTTTAATCATCATGAATTGTGGTATAAAAATTTTTTGAACTCAAAGCACATAAACCTTCAATATTATTTTGAGCAAAGTTAAATTGTTTAAAAATTTTAATTTTTAATTATATATTTCAGAATTAAACAATTTGAATTCTAATTACAAAATTAAACTTATAAACAAAATTTTTAACTTTTTAGTTTTAACTCGTTCAATTTTTAACAACTATTTCGAATTATTATTAATTTTTGAAAAATTGTAGCTAAATATTTAAGATTTTATATTATACATTTATTTTTGAATCTTCAACTAAAAATCGAAATATTTTAAGATAAAATTTAATATTAATTATTAATTATTTGACATGTTAGAATTTTAAACCTTTTAATACATTTTGTTAATAAGTTAAAAATGTTCTATTTTTTTTAACATTTTCAAATAATAAATCATTTAATTTTTAATGAATGGATTTAAAATCTTTTAATTTACAAAACTTGAATTCCAGTAATTATTTTTTAATAAAATTTATATTATTTAAATCTACATTTAATAAATTAAAAATGTAAATTTTGAAATTAGCTACCTCCAAAAACTGAAAAATTAAAAAATATATATTTTTGAATTTTTTACGCAAAAAAACTTCACTTCTGTTTGACAGTGTTTTTAAGATTATATAAATTTCAAAAATCATAAATATGAATAATAACTATCAAATCAGAAACACGGAGTATCAATACGGACAGAATGAATTAATGAATTAATAGATTGTTATAAATTTATATAATGTAAACAAATAATTTGCATATTTAATCATTTGAAGTAAGTGCGAGCTTAACAGCCAATGAGGAGGCCGGTGAGGCGCATGAGCACAGCGTTTGTTGAGCTGACAGCCGGTGTAACATAACCTCCTCAGACTTAAGTGACGTGTCCATGATATGGACGTGTCGGTTTCTTGTATGTTCTACAAATTTTGAGAGGAATAATAGAAAAAAATGGATTTTTTATACAAAGTACCGTTCTTCGTTTTAGAAGTTCCGAACCTAAAGTTAAAAAAACCAGCATGGTTTCATCAACCGAGTGCAATGGTTGTTTTTTCGTTCGTGCTCCTTTCCTACTTTTTTGTTGTTGGAGGTTAATAAACTTCGTTTTATTGTTCTTGAATAATTTTTTTTCTTCTAGAGTTTAAGTTTATTTTTTTAAATATCTTTAATTTTTATTCTAGGAATTATTTATGATGTGATTCTCGAACCTCCAAGTGTTGGCTCCACTACTGATGAACATGGCCATAGCCGTCCCGTAAGTTTTCGAAATTTCATTGCATTAATTTTAATTTTTTGTTAATTAGGGTAACCAGATTAGGGTAATTATTTTTCCAGTTTTCCCTGTCTGTTATGCATTTTTATTTCAAGTTAAATTTTCAACCAGAGAAATTAAAGTTTAACCAAAATAAGATTAATTTTCTACAACAAAAATACATTTTTGACTTAAATGAAAAATCTGTAATAAAAAATTAATTTTCAACAATATAGAATTATTTTATATTAAAAAATATTAATTTTTGACAAAAAAAAACGAATTTGTAGACTAATATTTATCTGATAGTTAAATTTTTTACCAAAGAAATACTTTTAGCTAAAAGAACTTTTAGCTACAACAAGGAAATTTAAAACGAATAAACAATATGAATTTTTTACGAAAATGAGGAATGTTTATCGAAAGGTATGAATTTTCAACGTCATAATTACTTTTCGACTATAACAGATAAATTTACAGCCTAAAATAAAATGGCGAAATTTTCAGTCAAGAAAATTAATGTTTACCTAGAAAAAAAGAATGATCAACTATAGTAAGGAATCTGCAATTTAAAAAAAAAGTGAACTAACCAGTTTCACTTTTGGACCGAAGACATAACTGTTCAACCAATAAGATTATTTTTATACCAAAAAAGAGAATTTTTTAAACAAAATTCATAAATTTTCAACTTAAATAAAGAATTTTTAATCAAAAAATGGATTTTCAACCAAGATAAATTTCCTATCAAAAAAAGACGAACCTCCAAGAAATTTCACGAATTATTTGATAAAAAAATAAACTTTGTAACGAATAGGATTTTTTTGCTACCAAAAAAGATGATTTTGTAACAAAATAGTTGAATTTTCAACCAAAGAAATTAATTTTTTTGTGTAAGCTTTAACAAAAACTATTAATTTTCAACGAAATACAAAAGAAGAATTTTCAAGAAAGTACAGTAAGTCACGCCTACCCCGAAAGGGAAACGGCTTAATGGTGTAATAATAATAATAATAATACATGAAAAAGTACATCTTCTTTAAAGAAGATAAATCTACCAAAACAGATGAATTTTTAAAAACAAAATATTTGAATTTTCAACCAAAGAAACGAATTTTCTACTAAATAAGATAAATTTTCAATCAAGGAGATTATTTTTTTTATCTGAATGACGAATTTTTAACAAAGTATATGAATTATTCTTCAAACAAAGTAAATTTTCATCTAATTAGAATATTTCTCTACCTCAAAGGATGATTTTTCAATTAAACATATCAATTTTTAACCAAAGAAATTATCTATCTACCAAAAAGAAAACATTTCAAAGTATAAGATAATCTTTCTACCAAAAAAGATGAATTTTTTGTAACAAAATAGTTGAATTTTCAAGCAAAGAAATTAATTACCAAAAAGAAAATTTTTCAAAAGAATAAGATAATCTTCCTACCAAAAAAGGTGAAGTTTTAAAACAAAATAGTTGAATTTGCAACCAAAGAAATGAATTTTGAATTAAAATGAGGAATCAAGAATCAAAACTATAATTTTCAATGAAATACATGAATTTTCTACTTAAGAAGATACATTTTCAATCAAGAAGATTCATTTTTTATCAAAAAGATGATTTTTCAACAAAGTACATGAATTTTTCTTTAAAGAAGATACATTTTCATCTAATAAGAATATTTTTCTACTTCAAAAGATTATTTTTCAAAAAAACAAAATGAATTTTCAAGAAAATAGTTTAATTTTCAAGAAAATAGTTTAATTTTCAACAAAATAGTTCAATTTTTAACCAAAGAATTTAATGACCAAAAAGATCAATTTTCAAAGAATAATATTTATTATCTACCAAAAAAGATGAATTCTCAACAAAATACACGAGTTATTACTTAAAAATTAAAATTTTCAACTAATAAGATTATTTTTCTACCAAGAAAGATTTTTTTTCAACTAGTACGAAGAATCTTTAATAAGAAAATTAATTTTTCAACCTTAAAGAATTAATTGCTATCAATAAAGATAAATTTTCCACGTAAAAAATTGTCTAGCAAAAATTGAATAGTAATGTCTTCAGTCTAAAAATTGATTTTTTGAAACAAAACCAAATGAATTTTTAAGAAAATTGTTTTACATTTTTTACCAAAGAAATGAATTTGCATTTAAAATGAGGAATCTTTAACAAAAACTATTAATTTTCAACGACATACATGAATTTTCTACTAAGAAGATAAATTTTCAATCAGAAAGATTAATTTACTACAAAAAAAAGAATTTTCAACAAAGTACGTAAATTATTCTTAACAGAAGATAAATTATCATTTAATAAGAATATTTTTTTATCACAAAATATGAGTTTTCGAAAAAATAGTTGAATTTTCAACAAAATATTTCAATAATTATTTACTAAAAGATTAAAACTTTCAGCTAAATGCATGAATTTACAACGAAAAATATGAATTTTTAATTAAAAAAATTAATATTCTACAACAAAACACGAATTTTTAAACATGAAGATTCGTTTTTTACCACAAAACATGAATTTTCATCAAATAAGAATATTTTTCTACCACAAAAGATGATTTTTCAACAAAATCCATGAATTTTCAACAAAATAGTTCTATTTTCAGCCAAAGAAATTAATTACCAAAAATAAAAATTTTCAAAAGAATAAGAAAATATTTCTACCAAAAAAGATGAATTTTTTTAAACAAAATAGTTGAATTTTCAATCAAAGAAATGGATTTTGAATTAAAATAAAGAATCATTTTTCAAAACTATTAATTTTGAACGAAATTCATGAATTTTCTAATCAAGAAGATTAACTTTTTTAACAAAAAGACGAATTTCCAACAAAGTATATGAATTATTCTTCAAAGAAGATAAATTTTTATCCAATAAGAATATTTTTCTACCTCAAAAGATTATTTTTAAATAATATCCATGCAGTATATACCAAAAAAGACAAATTTTCCACCAACAACATTATTTTTCTCCCAAAAAAGATTAATTTTCATCCGATAAGAATATTTTTCTATCACGAAAGATGATTTTTTAATATACTCGATGAATTTTCAACCAAAGAAATCAATTTCCAACTAAAATGAAGAATCTTTAACAAAAATTATAAATTTTGAACGAAATACGTGAATTTTCCACTGGGAAGATAAATTTTCAATCATGGAGATTAATTATGTATAACAAAAAATTTAGGTTGAAAATTTATCTGCTGTATTAGAACTATAATCTTTTTTTGGTACAAAATTAATCTTCTTGGTTGAAAAATCAATTTTTTGCGTGTAGCCTTAATGTACCTGGAAATTAATTTCTTTGATAAAAAGTTTAAAACTGTTTTCTTAAGAATTAATTTTTTTAAATCAATTTTTGAATTGAAGATGTTACTATCCATTTTTTCTAAAAAAATTGTTCTACGTCGAAAATTGATCTTATTTGATAGAAAATAATTCTTTATGGTTACAAAATTAATGTTTTTAAATAAATATTCTTCATATTAGTTAAGAACTTATATTTTTTGGTAGAAAATTAATCATGTTATTTAAAATTTTATCTTTTTTGTTGAAAATTCATATTTTGTGGTAGAAAAATATTCTTATTGGGTGAAAATTTATTTTAAAAAATAGTTTAAAAAAAAAAAACAATTAAGAAAATTTTATCAACGAAATGAATTTTCGGTTACATTGAGGCAACTTAAAAAAAATATATAAGTTTTTTATTATATTATAGGTTGAAAATTTATCTGTTTTAGTGGAAAATTAATCTTTTTTTTAAATCTTTTTAGGTACAAAATTAATCTTCTTGGTTGAAAAATTATTTTATTTAAGTTGTCACAATGTAGCGGAAAATGAATTTCTTTGGTAAAAAATTTAAAACAATTTTCTTAAAAATTCATTTGTTTTGGTTTCAAAAAATCAATTTTTAGACTGAAGACATATCTGTTCAATTTTTTCTAGTAATTTTTTTACGCGGAAAATTTATCTTTATTGATATAAAATAATTCTTTAAGTTCAAAACATTGATTTTATTATTAAAGATTCTTTATTTTAGTTGAAAACTCATCTTTATTGGTAGAAAAATAATCTGATTGGTTGAAAATTTTAATTTTGAAGTAAATAATTCGTGTATTTTGTTGAAAATTCGTATTTTTGGGTAGAAAATAAATCTTATTCTTTGAAAATTGGTCTTTTGGTCATTAATTTCTTTGGTTGAAAATTGATATATTTTGTTTTGTATTTCATTGTTCGTATTTCGTTGAAAATGAATAGTTTTTGTTAAAGATTCATTTATTTTTGTTAAAAATTCATTCCTTGGGTTGAAAATTTAACTATTTTGTTAAAAAATCATCTTTTTGGTAAAAACAATACTTTTGGTTACAAAGTTTAATTTTTTAGCCAACAATTCGTGTATTTTGTTGAAAATTCGTATTTTTTGGTAGAAGATTTATCTTGGTTTAATATTCATTTTTTTGTTTAATATTCTTCGTTTTAGTTAAAAATTAAAATTGTGCTTTGCTTAAAATTCATGGATTTTGTTAAGAATTTATATTTTTTTGGTATAAAAATAATTATATTGTTTAAAAAATTGTCTTTTTTAGAAAAAAATGCGTTTTTTTGTTTGTTTAAAATTCATCTTTTTGATAGAAAATGAATCTTCATGTTTAAAAATTCGTGTTTTGAAATAGAATATTTATTTTCTTGATTAAAAATTCATATTTTTCGTGGTAAATTAATTTATTTGGCTGAAAATTTTAATTTTTTAGTAAATAATCATTGAAATATTTTCTTGAAAATTCAACTATTTTTACGAAAAATCATATTTTGTGATAGAAAAATATTCTTATTGGATGACAATTTATCTTCTGTAAAGAATAATTCATTTACTTTGTTAAACATTCGTTTATTTTGTGTAAAAAATTAATCTTTCTCATTGAAAATTTATCTTCTTTAGTAGAAAATTCATTATGTCGTTGAAAATTAATAGTTTTTGTTAAAGGCTCTTCATTTTAATTTAAAATTCATTTCCATGGTTAAAAATTCCACAATTTTGTTTAAATAATCCATTTTTTTGTAAGAAAAATAATCTCATCGGTTGAAAATTCAAATTTTTTTAGTAAATAGTTCGTGTAATTTGTTGAAAATTCGTCTTTTTTCGGTAGAAAGTTTCTCTTGGTTAGAAATTTATTTTTTTGTTAAAGCTTATTCATTCGTTTAAAAATTAAAATGTATTTTGCTGAAAATTTACGGCTTTTGTTACAAATTTATCTTTTTTTTAATAAAAATAGTCTTTTATGGGTAAACATTAATTTTCTTAACTATAAATAGAGTTTTAGTGGCAAGTTAATCTTTTTTAGTGCAAAATTAATCTTTTTGGTTTAACAGTAATTTTTTAAAAGTTGTCACAGTGTAGCGGAAAATTCATGTCTTTGGTAAAAAATGTAAAACAATTTTTTTTTAAATTCATTTGTTTTTCTTTTAAAAAATCAATTTTTAGACTGCATACATAACTATTTCATTTTTTCTAGAAAATTTTGTTACTTGGAAAATTAATCTTTATTGATAGAAAATAATTCTTTAAGGTTAAAAAATTTATTTTCTTATTAAAGATTCTTCATTTTTGTTAAAAACTCGTCTTTCTTGGTAGAAAAATAATCTTATTAGTTAAAAATTTTAATTTTTTAGTAAATAATTCGTGTATTTTGTTGAAAATTCGTCTTTTTTGGTGGAAGATTTCTCTTGGTTTAAAATACATTTTTTTTTGTTAAATGTTCTTCATTTTAGATAAAAATTAAAATTATGCTTTGCTGAAAACTGATAGATTTTGTTAAAAATTTATCTTTTTTGGTATAAAAATAATTGTATTGTTTGAACATTTTTGTCTTCGGTCCAAAAGTGAAACTGGTTAAAATTTTTTTTTTAAATTTCAGATTCATTACTATAGTTAAAATTCGTTTTTTATGGGTAAAAATTAATTTTCTTTAATGTAAATAAAATCATTCTATTAGTGGTTGAAAATTTATCTGTTGTAATGGCAAATTTAATCTTTTTTGGTTAAGAAATAATTCCTTATGGTTATAAAATTAATCTTTTTTGTTGAGCAATAATTTCTTTTGTTAAAAATTAAACTGTTTTGTTAAAAATTCATGGATTTTGTTTTTTTGATAATAAATTATCTTCTTGATTGAATATGTATCTTTTATTGTAAAAAATTTATGTATAAAGTTTAAAATTAAAAATTTTTGTTAACAATTCCTCATTTTAGTGGAAAATTGATTTCATTGGCTTAAATCTCAACTATTTTGTGGAAAATTAATCTTTTTAGGTTTATAAAGGGCAACAGATTTATTCAAACAATTGAAAACAATCTAAAATATATTAATTATTTTAAATACCTTTTAGAACTTCCCATTTTGTAAGGCAGTTCAATGTTTTCCTTTCTTTTTAAATATTAGAAAAACTCGACACACTTTAAATTTTTGAAATTAAATTGAACATTCTCAGCGCCCTAGAAAATTTTAATCAAAATTTAGGTCCGCGCAATAAAAATTGCGAATTTTTGGTTTTCGGACATGAAAAATCAGGCCATGTCAAGAAAAAATCAGAAAATCAGGACATTTCCTGATAAATCAGGACGTGTGGTTTCCCTATTTTCAATTCAAGAATGCTATTTTTTTAAATATAGAAAATAACTTTTTCCAGGTTGCATTTATGCCCTACAGAGTAAATGGGCAATATATTATGGAAGGATTGGCATCTAGTTTTCTATTTACTCTAGGAGGTTTAGGATTTATTGTCCTGGATCAAACTCACAGTCCTTCGACCCCAAAATTAAATAGGATTCTTCTCATAAGTGTTGGATTCATTAGCATTATCGTCTCGTTCATTACCTGTTGGATTTTCATGCGAATGAAGCTTCCGTAAGTTATTTTTTATTTACCAATTTTCAGGGAATTTTTTGAAATAACAACAGTTTTAGTTAACTTTTAGAATTTCGAATATTAAAAAAATCGTGCCAAAAGCAGTGTTTATTTCCATAATAAAATAGTAACAATCTACAACATTATCAGGGTGTCTACTTATCTAGAAAACCTTGATTTTTCAGGAATGTTTTTTGAGCCTACTTTAATTTTTTTGAATTTTTAATAAAAAAAATGAATATAAATAACAGGCATCAGACTCTTTATTAGGAATTAACAAAGTAGTTTAACATTCAACAAAATAGTTAGATTTTGAAATAAAAAATATCAATTTTAAACCACCGATAAAATAGTTTAATTTTGATTTAAAAATTAATTTGTAACCGAAACAATCGACTTCTTAACTTGTAATAAAGAGTTAATCTTCTTGGTATAAAATTATTCCTTCTCGTTAAAAATTAATCTTAATGGTAAAAAAAAATAACTATTAGGTTTAAAATTAGTTCTTTTTGATAGAAGTTTATTCTTCTTGAGAAAAAATTCATCTTTTTGGTAAAAAATCAAATATTTGGTTTAAAATTAGTTTTTTTTAGTTGAAAATTTGTCTTCTTTGGTAAAAAATTAATCTTCTTGGTTAAAAATTCAATTATTTGTTTTAAATTGAGTTTTTTTATAGAAAATTTTTTTTGCTGGTTGAAAATTCGTCTTTCGGTAGAAAATTGTTCTTCCTGGTTGAAAATTTGTCTTTCGGTAGAAAATAATTCTTCCTGGTTGAAAATTCGTCTTTTTGGTGGAAAATTAATCTTCTTGGTTAAAAATTCAATTATTTGTTTAAAATTATTTTTTTTATAGAAAATTATTCCTCCTGGCTGAAAATTCCAATATTTGGTTTGAAAATAGTTTTTTTTAATAGGAAATTATTCTTCTTGCTTGAAAATTCATACGTTTTTGTAAAAAGTTTAATCTTCTGGTTGAAAATTCGTATTTTTTAGTAAAAAATTCATCCTTTTCGGTATAAAATGAATATTCTTGATTAAAAATTAAATTCTTTAGTTAAGTTAGTTCTTTTTGGTAGAAAATTGGTCTTCTTGGTTGAAAATTCGTCTATTTTGATAGAAAATTAATCTTCCTAGTTAAAAATTCAACTATTTAGTTCAAAATTAATTTATATTGATACAAAATTATTCCAAAGGAATTTAAAACTCGTCTTTTTTGGTAGAAAATTAATATTTAGTTAAAAATTCAACAATTTGGTTAAAAATTCGTCTTTTTCGTCAGAAAATTAATCTTCTTGATAGAAAATTAATCCTCCTTGTTAAAACTTCAACTAATTGTTTTAAAATTAGTTCTCTTTGATAAAAAAATATTCTTTTGTGTTGAAAAATCATCTTTTTTGGTAGAATATCAATTTTTTGGTTAAAAACTCGTCTTTTTCAGTAGAAAATTAATCTTCTTGGTTAAAAATTCGTCCTTCTTGGTAGAAAATTCATCCTATTCGGTATAAAATTAATGTTCTTGGTTAAGAGTTCAGTTATTTGTTTTAAATTAAGTTTTTTAAATAGAAAATTGTTCTTCCTTTTTTGAAAATTCATCTTTCGGTAGAAAATTAATATTCTTGGTTAAAAAATTAAATTATTTAGTTTGAAGTGAGTTCTTTTTGATAGAAAGTTATTTTCCTTCGTTGAAAGTTCGTTTGTTTTGGTAGAAAATAATTTTTCTGGGTTAAAAATTCAACTGTTTGGTTCAAAATTAGTTCATTTTGATAACAAATTATTCTGAGGGATTAAAAATTCGTCTTTTTTGGCAAAAATCAATTTTTTAGGTAAAAATTCAATTATTTCATTAAAATTTCGTCTTTCTAGGTAGAAAATTAATCGTCATGGTTTAAAATTCAACTATTTTGCTGAAAATTCATCCTTTCTAGTAGAAAGTTCGGCTTCTTGGTTAAAAAGTCAATTTTTTGGTTTAAAATTAGTCTTTTTTGACTTAAGTCTATTCTTCTGGGTTCAAAATCCATCCTTTTTGGCAGGAAATCAATTTTTTGTTCTTGGAAATTTCTAGATTGTGGTGGAAAACTAATCTTCTAAATTGGAAATCCGACTTTTTCGTCAACTATTTGATTTAAAATTAGTTCTCTTTAATCAAAAAATTATCTTCTTTGTTGAAAATTCATATTTTTTGGTAGAATATCAATATTTTCGTTGAAAATTCGTCGTTTTCAGTCTAAAGTTATTCTTCTTGGTAGAAAATCAATGCTCCTTGTTAAAACTTCTACTATTTGTTTTAAATTAGTTTTTTTTTTGTATAGGAAATTATTCTTCATAGTTGAAATTTAAAATTTTTGTTTTAAAAATATTTCTTTAATAGGAAACTATTCTTCTTGGTTTAAATTCGTCCTTTTTGGTAAAAAAGTTTTTTTAATAGGAAATTATACTTCCTGGTTGAAAATTCGTCTTTTTTTGTAGAAAATTAAATCTTCTTCGTTAAAAATTTAATTATTTGGTTTAAAATTAGTTTTTTTAATATAAAATTGTTCTTCTTGGTTGAAAATTCGTATTTTTTTGTAGAACATTCGTCCTTTCTGTTAGAAAATTAATCTTCTTGGTTGAAAATTAATATTTTTTGGTAGAAAAGTCATCCTTTTCGGTGGAAAATTAATATTCTTGGTTAAAAATTCAATTATATTGTTTAAAGTTAGTTCTTTTTGATAGAAAATTATTCTTCTTGGTTGAAAAATTGTCTGTTTTGGTAGAAAATTAATCTTCTGGGTTAAAAAATCAACTATTTGGTTGAAATGAGTTCATTTTGATCAAAAATGATTCTGAGTCATTGGAAACACGTCTTTTTTTTGGAAAAAATTAATTTTTTAGGTAAAAATTCAATTATTTCAATCAAAATTCGTCTTTGTTGGTAGAAAATTTGTCTTTTTGCAGAAAATATTTCTTCCTGGTTGAAAATTCGTCGTTTATGGTAGGAAATTAATCCTCTTGGTTAAAAATTCATTTATTTGTTTTAAATTGAGTTTTTTTATAGAAAATTGTTCTTCCTGGTTGAAAATTCGTCTTTTTTGGTAGAAAATTTGTCATTCTGTAGAAAATATTTCTTCCTGGTTGAAAATTCGTCCTTTATGGTAGAAAATTAATCTTCTTGGTTAAAAATTAAATTATTTGTTTGGAAATAATTTTTTTTATAGAAAATTATTCTTCCTGGCTGAAAATCCAAATATTTAGTTTAAAAATAGTTTTTTTTTATATAAAATTGTTCTTCTAGATTGAAAACTCGTCTTTTTCGTAAGAAAATTGATCTTCTCGATAGTAAATTTTTCCTCCTGATTAAAACTTCAACTATTTGATCTTAAATTAGTCTTTTTTTGTATAGGAAATTAATCTTCTTGGTTGAAAATTCGTATTTTTGGTAGAAAATTAATATTCTTAGTTGAAAATTAAATTATTTAGTTTGAAGTTAGTTCTTTTTGACATAAAATTATTATTCGTCTACGTTGAAAATTTGTCTGTTTTGGTAGAAAATTAATCTTCTGGGTTAAAAATTCAACTATTTGGATTAAAATTAGTTCATTTTAATAAAAAATGATTTTTAGGATTAAAACTTCAACTACTTGGTTTTAAATTAGTTGTTTTTGATGGAAAATTATTATTCTTGTTTGAAAATTCTTCTTTTTTCTTAGAAAATAAATTTGTGTTGTTGAAATGAATCTTCTTGGTTGAAAATTTAACTGTTTGCTATAAAATTGATCTTTAGTGATAGAAAATAATTCTTCTTTCTTGAAAATTCGTCTTTATCGGTAGGAAACTAATCTTCTTGGTAAAAAATTCATCTATTTTTTGCTTTTTACCTTATTTTACTTGAAATGTTAGGAATTTAAACAGTTTTAAATTGAATTTTATATAGCACCCACATTAATTCTATTTATAAGAATTCATTCTTCTATTTTCGTAAAAAAAATCTTGTTTTCCCTGTTTTTAGAAAATTTTGTATATGAAGCCTGTTATCGATAGACCTTGAAAAAATGTTGTTTTTTTACTTCTTGAAATTAGGGGTAGAAAATGTCGACTTATTATTATGTAATGCTTTGAATTTGAAGGAGTTGAGGTGTCTTTTTCTTTAAAAATGCAATATTTACGGCTCTTTATTAAGAAAAATTATACCTGGAATAGTTTAGGTGTACCTCAAAAAAGCTGTAATTGGCAGGGAATTTTTTTCAGGATTTGAGTAGACACCCTGATCAGATATTTAGAAATTTTAATATTTAATCCATCCACATTCTACGCGTTAAAATTAATATTTTGTTGATATTTCTTAATTTCAGGGGATATTTGCAGTCATAATCGCCACCAAATCGCCAGATTTTTTACTACATTTGATAAAAAAAAATGAATTCATCTTCCAATTGTCAATAAATAAAGTCAAGGAACTATTCTTCGTGTGTACAGTCATTTATTTTAAAATACAAGAACGATCATTACAATCTTAAAAAACAACAATGTGTCTTATTTCTCCAAAACTATTCTTAATTTAATAGTTTCAGTGAAATTTTTGGGCATGATTAAGAGTGAGATCAGTGCATCAATAATTAAAGAATATCTAATAATTTATAAAGATGTATACATAAAATTAAGTCTAATAATAATGTTCACACTTAGATTGAGATTCACAAAATTTGACCGTCTCATAAAAACTTTTAAGTTGTCGAAAATACGACAAAAGTATAAATGATTAAAAAAACACCGAGTTTGGAAAATCTTGTAAATTCGTAGAAATTTTATAAAAGGGCAAAAACTCAGGATTTATAAAAAAAAATTTAATGGAATTTGTATAATAATTAGTCTTTGGATTATTTACCATTGAAGTCGGAAAAATGGTTCGTAGCATTTTATCGAAATTGGTAATATCTTTAGGCCTCTCTTCGTCGATTTGGCACAATTTCTAAATCTTAACAAGGAAATAAATAATAAATAATAATTGTAGGCCCTTTGTGCCAATTTTTGTTCATCCAATGTTGGTCAGTCTTTGCGTTAAATGAGTCATTTTTTAAAAGTACTCTTGCACTTCATAAACGTATGCGGAATGTCCTGAAACACAAATTTTTTATTTAAATATATTGAAATATATAGTTTTCTTTGAAAGTTAATAATTAATTTTAATTAAAAAGTCTACTATTATATATTTGATTGAAAAATAATCTTTTTGGTTAAAAATTCATTTATTGGATTGAAAAGTCTATTATTTTGATGCAAATTAAAAAATTTGGTAAAAAGTCATTCTTTTTTGTAAGAAATTCCACTCAAAAAAAATTGAATTATTTAATTTTTGGCTGAAAATTAATAGGTTTTAGTTGAAAATTCAACCATTACATTTTTTGTTGAGAATTCTGATTTTTTGGTCCAAAACTCAACTACTTTGTTCAAAATTAATGTTATTGATCACAGACTTACCTTTGTTATAAATTAATTTTTTATTGCTGAAAATTCATGCATTTTTTTATTTGGAAATTCTACTTTTTTTGTATAAAATTGAACATCTTGTTTGGAAATTCATCCCCTTGGTTAAAAGTTAAAAAACGACTTCAAAAAAATGCATTTTATTAATTGCAGGCTAAACTAATTTGTTGAAATATCAAATGTTAAATTTTCAGTTCAGAATTTATCCTTGTTATCTTTGTCACCATCTATTTCGTTAAAAATTAATTTTTTTTGTTGAAAATGAATTTTTTTAACTGAATATTTATCTATTTTTTGATTGAAGATTCATTACTTTTATTTTAAAGTGAATCTCTTTGAAAAGATTAACTATTTTGTTTAAAGTTTATCTTTTTAGATTGGAAATTGATTTATTTTGTTAAAAAATAATTATTTTTAGTATAACATTCAACAATTTAGTTAAAAATTTATATTTTTGTAGAAAAATCATCGATATCATAACTATTTGTTTGAAAATACATTTTTTTGATTGAAGATTTACAATATCATTTAAAAATGGTTGAAAATTTAACTATTCTGTTGAAAATTCCTTTTTTTTGTTTGTTTAAAAATTAATTTTTTACACTGTAAAGTTACATGTTCAATTTTTGATGAAAAATTCATCCTTTTGTAGAAAATTCGTCTTTTTTGGTTGAATTAACATATTTTTTATTCAAAACTAATATATTTATAATCGAAGTGCGTTCTTTCGTTTAAAAATTAATTTTTCTAATAGAAAATTTAATTGTTCCATTTTGTGTTAAAAAATTATGTTCTTTTTGTTTAGAAAATTAATGTACATAATTGGTTAAATATTCAACTATTTTAGTTAGAGATTCATCATTTTAGTTTAAAAGCCATTTTTAAAATTAAAATAAAATTATAACTTGCTAGAAAATTCAGCTTTTTTCTTTCAAAATTAAACTATTTTTTTCAAATGTCTTTTTTTATGCATGTAAAAATTAATTTTTTGAATAAAAAATGTAACCAATACATTTTTGTTTAAAATATATCTTTTTAGTTGAAAATTAATCAGTTTTGTTAAAAAGTACTCTTTTTGGTTGAATAGTCAACTATTTTGTTAAAAATGTTTTTTTTTTGAGGTGAATAATTAGTTTTTTTAAATTGAAAATGTAACCATTCAATTGATTGAAAATTCATGTTTTTTTTTTAAATTTCGTTGTTTTTTTTTTTCGTTGTCTTTTTATTGTACATTTATCTTTTTTAGTAGAAAAATTCTTATATATTTTTTATGTGGAAAATTATATTTTGCTAGAAAATTCCTCATTTTTGTTTGAAAATTGAATTATTTTTCTTCAAATGTCTTTTTTTTATGCCGGTAAAAATTAATTTTTGAATTAAATATGTAATAAATATGTTTTGATCAAATATATATCTTTTTAGTTGAAAATTAATCAATTTTGTTAAAAAGTATGCTTTTAGTTGAATTGTCAACTATTTTGTAAAAAAATGTTCTTTTTTTTTTTGAGGTGAAAAATTAATTTTTTTAAATTGAAAATGTAACTAATACATTTTTGATTAAAAATATATCTTTTTAGTTGAAAATTAATCACTTTTGTTAAAAAGTACCCTTTTTGGTTGAATAGTCAACTATTTTGTTAAAAAATGTTATTTTTCTTTTGAGGTGATAGATTAGTTTTTTAAAAATTGCAAATGTAACTATTTAATTTGTAGTCAAAATTAATTTTTCTAGACTAGAACTCAGCTAACTGATTGAAAATCCATGTATTTTTTTTAAATTTCGTTGTTTTTTTGTAGAAAATTAAAATTCTTCTTTAAAAATTAATTTCTAACTTAAAAATGTAACTGTTTCATTTTTTTTTATTGTACATTCATCTTTTTTAGTTAAAAAATTATAACCTGCTAGAAAATTCATCTTTTTTTGTTTAAAAATTAAGTTGTTTGTCTTCAAATGTCTTTTTTCGTGCAGGTAAAAAATTAGTTTTTTAAATTAAAAATATATCTCTTTAGAAGCAAATTATTCAGTTTTGTTATAAAATATTCTTTTTGGTTCAATAGTCAGCTATTTTGTTAAAAAATCTGTTTTTATTTTTTTTTGGAGATGAAAAATTAATTTTTTTTTAATTGAAAATGTAACTATTCAATTTTTAATAAAAATACATTTTTTCTAGCCTAGAACTTAGCTACTTGATTAAAAATTCCAGTATTTTTTCGAAATTTCGTGTTTTTTTGTACAAAATTAAAATTCTTTCTTAAAAATTAAGTTTTAATTTAAAAATGTAACTTTTTCATTTCTTATTATTCTACATTTATCTTTTTAGTTGAAAAATTCGTATATATATATATATATATATATA
>JAAAKG020179479.1:0-26175 GCA_010014905.2 Druon quercuslanigerum
GTATTTGGTTCCTAAACAAATAAATCTATAAATATTGAAAATGAATAACTAAAAAAGTAAATGTTGAGTTTGCTAGATACTCTAACTGGCGGTAGACAAATAAATAGAAACAAAGAAAATAGGGCTAATAATATAAAATATGCCCCAAATATTACTTATGCAAACTTTTACGAAATGAAAGTAATAAAGAAAAAAATCTTCAAAGTCAATAATTTATTTTTCATTCACTTTCATAAGTGTTGAAATTTTTATCTTTTTAAAGGAAATGTGCTTGCAAATACCTTTTTTTTCTTTACTTTGATAATATTATTAGCCCGATTTTCTTTGTTTCTATTTATTTTTCTGCCTCCAGTTAGAGTTTCTAGCAAACTCAACATTTACTTTTTTAGTTATTCATTTTCAATATTTATAGATTTATTTCACTAGGAACCAAATACAATGTTCTGTAAATTTTAAGAAATGTGTAATACTTTCCTAGCTAATCTTAAAAATAAATTGAAGATGTCCTCGCTTTCTGTTTACATTATGTTTCTAATGTACACCTATTTCAAGGACATTGTATAAAAACATAGTTGTATCCTAACGGGCTAAATAGCGCGGTGCTACCGGGCTCCGAAGTTATCGCCCCTCACGTGCTCGGTGAATGCTATTTGAATGATCCTATTTTGTTAACGAGTAATTCAATTAGGGTTAAACTTTTCAGAAAACTTAATTATATCCTATTAAGCATTCTTATTGCTGTAAGCTTGGACTTACTCAAAATTCCCTCGATAAACGAAGCGTTGGAAAATTGTCTAACGTTATTTTGATGCTGATTGCAAAAAAATGTATATCTTTTTTATTTAATAAAATAAATCAATTTTAAAATGCACATTATCTTAAGAACAGTCTATAGGATATTATGTTTAATTTTTATCTCAAAATATAAAGAACTTTGTCTTTGGAGCGAGTTCAAGTGAAAATATTTAGTAAATTTTCTGGTCTGAAAAATGGAGTTTTTTTTTTTTTTACAGTAACGGTAAAAGATACAACTTTTTTGTCTTAAGAAAAAAGATGCGCCATTAAATTTTCTACAATGTGATGTTTTAAAAATTTAAATTTTCGAAAACTGATTTCAAGTCATCAGGGGCCAACTCGAGCGGCCTGAAGCGGCTAGACAAATTTTATGCGTGGTTATAGAATCCGGAGTCTCAATTACAGTTAGATCTTCCTTAATTACATCAAGAATGGTAACTCTTCATTTAGTCGATTAATAGAAAAACCCCTGGTACTATTATTAAAACGCGAACAAAATCACATTAGTTCATTTTTTCTCTTCAAAAATAATTCATGCTTTTCAAATTAAATGCAATTGTGGACATAATTATAAAAAGCTGCTTTTTTATTTAGGGTAAATTAAAAATAAATGAGGGCACTCAGAGGATTACAAAATTCACTATTGGACACACAGTAATAGCAAGAATGCTTCAGAATACAAGGGAATATATCACTGACTTACTCACAGAACAATGTGCTCTTGCCTCGAGAATGTAATTTGTATTATATAAATACGATACGAGAACTATTTGAGTGCAAGGCACAGTATCTGTTCTTAACCGATCTAGACAAGCAATTCAAACCTAAAATACTGTTTCAAATTTAAAAATTCAAATCTCAAAACCTACTATTTTGTTCCTTTTTTTAAAGGTACATTTGGAAAACTTTTTTGTTGAATTAACAAAATTTTGATTGATTCAATCGCAGAATATGGTTATTATACTGACAAAAAATATTTGGTTGACCCAAATAAATTGTTTTGTCAAAAAAATCTTTTGGTGGATGGAATAGTTAGTTGATTCAAATAAAAAAATTCATTGGGTCAATTAAATATTTTTTTGAATTTACCAACATTTGTTTCGTTTAACCAAATTTTCATGCATGTCCAAGAAAACAGTTCCTTTTTTTGAGAAAACTATTTGTCTGGGTCGATATTGCAATCGAGGAGCCGGATATGATAACTACCTATACATTGCTTTGACTGGGCGGATTTGGCCCCTGGAAACTTTATACACAAGATTCTGACTTTGAATTTTTTACCTAGATAATCATATAAGTAGTAAGTTTATTCCACGAGTAGTAGCGAAGGTTTCATATAAACATTTTTTTTTTAATGTTATAAAGTTTTACCTTGAAATTGCATAAATCATAAATTCATATCTTAAAGTTTTTCTAAAAAGTATAAAATGTTTTTTACAGCACAAATTATTTATACATTATATTATAATTTTTATAAGGCTTTATTCTAACCTTTTGTCAAATTAAAAAATATTACAACAATAAGTCATTGAAATGAAATTTTCAGTGTATTCAGCAAAAAAATTGAGCCTAAACATTCGGACATTGTCACATTATGCATTTATTTACAAAAATGGTCCAAATAACTTAAAACCCAGCTACTTTTAATTAAACTTAAACGTTCATTAAATTTTCTTATATTTTAAACAAAAAGTGTTAATTTCAGCATTAATCATTGCAAATCAATGAAAAATTAATCTTATTCATTAATTTGCTTTGAGCATCATAAACAATATTTTTATTACTCAAGACAATACAAATTATTCCTGTATATCTATTATGCTGATTTAAAACTTGTTTTATATAATTGGAAAATCTTATAAAGAGTTGCACACTTGAAAGATAAATAAATAAAATATATTTGTTATCAAAGAAAAGATGTTGACTTGACTGAAATAATTTATTGGAAATTGTTCGTTATACCAAGAAGCTTTGCGGTGATTTTAAAATAAAATACATGAAAATCCGGTAACATTTTTAATTTCCAGCGATTTTTGTTTAAAAAAATGCTATTTGGTGCAATGTAGATTGCCTTGAGTTAATAAATACGGACAAATAAACGGGCCACGTGGCTGAAATAAAACCTTTAAAATTTAAAACATTATTTCTAATAATTATTTTAGTGAAAAACGTTGAATTTTTTTCTTAATTCGCTTGACTTCATATGAACGTATAGATATAAATGCCTGCTTGATGCAATATCTTAGGTGAAATTTTATAACAAAATTCCAGGAATTAGCTAAATTATGTCGATTTGGGGAGAAAAAAATTTTAAAAAATTATTTGATAAAAAACGGATTTTATGTGTTTTTTTCGAAAGCGGTAAAAGCTAAAATCTTTTTTGTCCACAGAAAAAATACAAAATTTAATTTCCTATAATAATAGTTACTTTTAAAATTAACATTTTAAACTTATTTGAAAATACTTCAAGGGCCAACTCCGTTCAACGAAAGAAATTCGATTACAAATCGATTACAAAATACCGGCCCCTAATTTTTAATTTTAACAATAATTGGAAACATTTTTACGATAGCAAGTGATGTATTTTCTTGAAAAATCTTAAGGGTTTTAACAGTAAATTGATTAATTTCTGTATTATATTAAATGTATTAAATGTATTTAATATATTTAATTAAACATAATCTATTGTTTCTAATAGGGGTCAGTTTTCGAGTCAAGAGTCGTAATAGTTCTATTGATTTTCGCAACTTATTCTGAAGTGCCTTTTTTCGTCTATTGGAGTGTATGCATCTGGTAGCAGTAGAACTCTGTAAACGCTTATCTTGCTCATGCATTACTGTACTTCACCAGTAGAGAAATTCTAGTTGCCAGCTGCTACCACAGATGTTGTAAACGCCAGTTTTTCTGCCTGCTGTCATAACTTGGGTAAGAGTAAGTTATTCGCATTTTTCAAATGACGAACGAATTTGTATCAGATTATATCTTTCCTAATATTATTATAATTTATATATTTCATGCTATTATTACAGAAATAAATTACTTATTAGGATACATAAAATATCTGTTTGTGATACAAGTGCGTAAAATCAGCAATTGCCGACGAGTTGGCAGGTGTGCAATATGAGCTTTCTATCCAAGGATATATTTATTCCAGATTTTTAGGATAAGTAAGCAGTAATTGGCTGAAATTATGGGGTATTCGTGGAGAATGTGGAAATATTTTTTCAAGAAATTGGCATAACTGATTTTTAAGCCCAAAAATTTGTTCGTAGACTGGAACCAGAACGATCGAAATGGTGCATACATTAAAAAATTAATGAAGTATGTATCTGTGGACAAATCCATTTTTAGCTTACAATTTTCAGATTAAGTAACAAAGATCTCAAACTAAACTTTGTAAAGTATAAGGAAATGAATAAAAAAAGTCGTTTTACGGGGATTCGCATGTTTACCTTATTTAAATAGAGATTTTAAATAGAATTTGAGAGGAATTAGTTTTCGATTGCCACTAATAGAGAATATATGTAATTTGGCAATTGTTTAAATAATTTTTATAAACAAATTTAAAGCTTGACTTTTTGTCAATGAATAGCCTCAACTTTTCAGAGAATTCATCAAAAATGGCGTTTCGATGACTTTTTGCTATGATTCGTCGCAAACTGATATCAATTGGTAATTAATTAAACAAATTTGATAAACAAAATTCATAGTCGGACATTTTTTAACGAATTCACTCATATTTTCACGAAATTGATTAAAAATGTCTTTTCAATAACACTTCAAAATCATACCTTACAGTTTTAAAATATGTTGTTGGTCCAAGCCTAGTCCGCAATGAGTTTTTCGAACTTACTCTCGCGATTTTTTATTAATTTTCGAAATACAAAAAATAAAAATAATTTTAATTTCAATAATTTAATTTAATTAAAGCAAGTCATCTACTTTAACAATTCAACATCGAGACATTGCTAAAGAGATCAAAAAAATCTATCATCTCATACTTTACAATGTGACATCAAGCGTCAATTATTAAAAGAATTTTTAGTTAAAATGATCTGTTAGTCTCGATATTTGGTCTTTTTTATTGAAGAGGATCCAGTTTTTACAGAATCAACTAAAGCTCTCTTTCCGATGTTTCTTTATCAAGACACTTTGCAAATTTGTAACCATTTGTGATTATTTCAATAATTTGCATAAACAAATAAATACCTAAAGTTTTTTTTAATAAATAGGTTTAATCGTTTTCACGGAATAAAATAAAAATTAACAACATTTTTAACTATTTGAGCAATTCTTAATAACGGAATGTACAGTTTTACTATTTCTTAACCAATAAGCTTAATTTTTTCACGGAATTAATTTAAAAATTCTTATTTAAGACTCATTGTTATAAAACTTTAAAACTTGACAACAATTTTTAAATATTTAAAGAATAAATCGTGCTTATAAAACTTTACAGTTGGAAAAGAATTGTCACTTTTCTTAACATCTTTTTACACAAGTTATTTAAATAATTAATAATTGTATCCAATTAGCAATGAAACATATTAATGCATTTGTTTAGAATAATTCTTAACGTATTTAAAAATTCTTTTTAATTTTTGAAGTATCATAAAAAGAGTCTTCAATATGAAATTTCTAGTCGATTATAAGAAAAATGCAGCCTATTATTTGAAAAATAGGCCAAATATACATTTTTTGATAAAAATTGCTCAAATCATTACTAATTAATGTCACTTTGCAAAAAATAATAGAAAGGAATCTTTGGAACCACGAGTTCAGTCATTAATTAAAAGTCAGTTCAGTCATTCATTAAAAAAATAGAACGTTAGTTTTTCACATATTTATGCCAAACATATAGATTTCAAATGAGCTAAACTTTTCGAATCACCAAAAATGACTTTTTTAATTGAACTGCTTATACTATCATAATTTTTTTTAATATTCTCACCCACTGTCCACAAATTCATTATTTGCCACAATGCGGAAAAACAATCATTTAATAAATAATAAACTACACTTTCGATCATTTTTGCTATTAAATGTGATGTACTAGATAAGGTGAAATTGTTTTTAGTAACACATGGTAATAGCAGTATACCATCCAGTCCCATAACACTTTTTTGGACCACAAGGTTGTGCAGACCGCTCTCGTGAAAAAAAATATTTTTTATTTTCCATAAAAGCCCCATAACACCTACACATTTTTTAAGATATAATTTTTTGAAAAATTCTAACTCAAATTATTGGTAACTTCTGCTGAAAATGTGGATCAAATCCGTGCTGAGTCAGCACATATAGATACTTATCCTCCCATCCTCTTTCTGATCTCGTATGGTGGGTTTAAGTCAAATATGTAAATAACTTTTTTAACGAATTTTTAATCATGTTTTTAGTTTGCCTGTGTGCAAAGCGGCTGATCTATATTGAAGTACTTTTCGACGTAGGGGTTTCACAAACGTATATTTTTTGTACAATTTATTGTCAGCGACTCCAAATAACAAAGTTCTATCACAAGGCGAGCAAATTGAAAGGTTCTATCTTGGAAAGGAAGCTGATACTCCATACAATTTTTATGGCAATTTCTCAGCTCTAGATTTTACCACCAAGATAGAACCTTGTATTTGGACTTCCGAGATAGAGCCTTGTGATTTGGACATAATTTTATGAAGAATGAAATTAATTTATGGACAAATAAGTTTATCGTTTTGATCATTTCTAAATTCTTAGGAAAATTACCTTCTCAAAGTAACAAAGAAGCCTAGCGAGCCATTCAATTTTTGAAAGTTTAATACCTTCTTTGCTGGACAAACATCACATTCCCTTCAATCTCCCACAAAGCTGCTATCATTTAATGAACGTGTGCAATGAATTGAAAAGGCAGACCAATGAAGTGGAAATGTCAATATCACAAACGTTTGTTAAATATCCCATCTGCCGCGAGTGAATAACAGTGGAATCAGTAGAATATCCTCAATAGATGTGAGATAGCAAAACTGGGGCTCTGACTCAAATTCGTTCGTCATGCTTCATTTGATAATAAATTACTTTATTATATCTTTGTTTATATACGAAAATATTCTCTGATTATATATTAATCTCAGTAGATTGGAGAAAAAATTAGCGCTCTGCACTGGACCAGTTAAACGTTTAAGCAATTGTAATAATTTCTACGTTTGACTTCAGCTCAGAGCTTAAAATATCGCGTAGTATAACAAACTCATCAAAAAGTGCAGTAGAAAATTAACTTTATTTTTGAGCAAAATTTAAAGCTTTTTAACCTAATATTTTAATTTTTTTATTTAGCCCAACAAGAAGATCCAACTAATTCTCTTTAGTTAGTTCCTTTTTGTTGAATACTAAACATAATAGAATAAAAAATTCAACAATTTCGCAACAAAAAAAGTCATTCTCTCTGATTTAAAATGTTAACAATCAAATTAAATGCTTTTTATCAAATTTAATTTTGTCAAAAAATCATTCTTTGTTGTTCAAGATTTATCATTTTAGTTCGTTGAAGACTATTTTTTTGTTTTGTTAAACATTGATTTTTTCCACTGAGATTTTAACTATTCCAGTTCATCATTCATCATTATAGTATAAAATTCATCGCTTTGGTTGGAAATTAAATTATTAAAAACTTTTCTGATAAAAATATATATATTTTTTTTAATCATAATTTTAGTTGAAGATTCATCTCTTTAGTTGTAAATTTAACTATTTCATTAATAATTCCTTTTTTTATGTTATAACATTTAACTATTCTATTTTTGGTTAAAACTCTATCCTTTTTAGTTGAAAATTCAACTACTTAACTTCAAGTTGATCTGATTTCTTAGAAATTAATTTTTTTGGTAAATATTCGGCTCTTTGGCTCAAAATTTAATTCTTCTAGTTTTGGTAATAATTTAATCTTTTTTATTTAAAAATGTTTCATTTTCGTTGAAAATTAATTTTCTCAGGTGTGAATTTAACTATTGGTTTTTTTGTTGAAAAATAATATTTGCTAGATGAAAAATAAAGTTTTTTTGTTCAAAATTTGTTTCTTTTTTATAATATTATTCTTCTCTGTTCAATATTGAACTATTTGGTTAAAAATTCGTCTATTTTGCTTAAAGTGCAATTTCTTTACGGAAAATGAGAGGAATTTAATGGATCACATTAATTTTATTTAAAAGAATGTATTACCCTATTTACCTGTTATCCATGCGATTGAAAAAATGTTTTTTTGGCTTCTTCTTGTAAGTTGAGAAAGTATTCGATTTGCTTAAACTTTAACTGGCCAAAAGTGAAATACTAGTAAGACTGCACTTTTAATTTTATACTAAATATATAGCAAAACAAGGGTGGAATGTTTAAGTAGATTGATGAAAAGTAGTAGTAGATATTTTAGAATTTTGTATAAAATAGTTTATCTTATTACGTAGATAACACAATTTTTAGAAGTAGTTTTTACTATCTTTAGACTGTAGATTATGTAAATATATTATATATAGAATAGAATTTTGTGGATATATATGTATATATATATTTTTTTTTGTGCAGCTTTTGACTTTTTTCTAACTCTTTCTTATCCTGACATTCCTTCTCTCTCCTGTTCCTATTCTGCAAACTCTACTTGTAATTTCTCTTGGCAGTGATTATCGATTAACTATTAGCTATTAGAATTAGGTCGAATATATTTTCAAAGGAAACCTTTAGGGTTAAGTTAAGTTGTAATTATATTGCATTTAGTAAATTAAACTATCTTTAGTTATACGAAGATTAGAAAGAGAAATTATCAATGATAACTCAATAGTATGTAATGTATTGCAAATATTTACTTAGTTCCAACTTGAGAAAGAATATAGCCGAATACGCATTCATGAAATTCTTTCAAAGGGACTCAAATGTCAATGAAAAAATTTCAGTACTTTGGCATTATGCTTTTTTCAAGATGGATCCGGCATTATTAGGAATTCCAGCACCGTTTTATCGTAATAGCTCTTTGGCTAGCATAGGAAATTGTGCTTTTAGATTCAAATCTCATCTATATATCCAGTGCTTTAAACGCTCTAGAGAATTTCCAAATGGTGCGAAGAAAGCAGTATATTGAGCGCACCAGAGTTATAAAAATTGGGATCTATTTTTAACTTTTGTCGTAAAAACTGAAGTAAACTAATAAAGCTTACTATGTAAAATTACAACCCGTAGCTTCTGACTAATTTTGTTATTAAATTTCTTTAATAAATCGCAGAGTCTGGGCGGGGTGATCGTAAAGAAAGTGTTGTGGAACTATCAGAAAAGCTGTTTGACCTTAACTACGATTCTGATGAGGATGAGCGATGGAGGTAAACTGATAACTTTAAAATTTTCTAATTCTATCAAATGTTCAAATTAAATTTAATAATTTTATTGTTTTACTTAAATTGATTAAATAAATGTCCTAAGACATGCATGTAAATTGGGCGTGATTTATAATTGCAGCCAGCTAATAAGAGGAGACAACGGCGTAGACCTGAAATTAGGACCAGGTCAAGTACCACCCAGAGGAATAAGACTTTCTGGTAAGATTTTGAAATGATTTATAGCCATATTACTTCTGTCAGCATTATTTTTGTATTATTTTATTGTCTTCTGATTTCGAAATCACAGATGATTGAAATAGTATATTTGCTCTAATATATTCCTTCGTGATTTATAATTAAGCTAGCAGTATATGCAAGCGAGCCAAGGACATGTTCTCAACCCTAAGTATTTGTTTCCCAACATTAAAAATATGAATATTTTAAAAATCTTTTAATAAACAAATTTTAAATTACTAAGATTTTTTTAATTAAAAAAAATTTGTCACGATTTGCCAGCACTTGAGCAATTTAGAATTAAAAACGTTCTAAATAAAACAATTTCAGACTATATGTAAAGTTTGAAAAAAGGACAATCTTTCAAAATTTCGAAAATTTTAAAATGTTAAAAAATTGAATAATTTTAGACTAGAATTTTTAAAACTGGATCATTTAAATTTGAAAGCAATTTAAATTTTATTATTTTAAATTAAAATCGCTCCAAATTGAATAATTTAAAATTTAATAAGAAATTATAATTGACCATTAAAATTGATTAGAAAAATTTGATCTAAGATAAGAAGCTATAAATAATAAAATAATCATGGAAAACATTCAAAATAAAACAAATCTACCTTGAAAAAATGAAAATTAAATGAATCTGAACTTCATTTTGATTTTTTTTAAAGTTTATTTTAATTCACTTTTAAGTATTCATTTTTAATACTGAACAATTATTCAATTTAAACTTGAAGTGTTAAAAATGATGAATTTCAAAGTTCGTTTAAAAATTTCAAAATTAAGCATTGTACATCATAATTTAAAAAAAATCAAATATGAGCATCAATACTGACCTGAATAAATGTATTATCACTGAGAAAGACCGGCACTTTTTTTTGCTTCTAGAGGCCACCTCGAGATGTTTTAGATTTATATGAAGGTATTGACAGCTAATATTGTACAAAAATGTTTAATTGATAGCCTTTATAATATAAATGTATGTATTGAAATCCTCGCTAATCCATAATAGTTTCAAATTCAAATAAAATCTTTTATAATTGCAAAATTTTATATTGAAAGCCTGAATAGTCATTTTTATATTTGATAATCTTATATATAAACATTCTAGATTGTTTAATTTTAATTTTAATTCATATAAATAAGATTTAAATTTAAAAATTTTTAAATTTGGTTGTATAAAATCAAAATAAATACAAATTAGTCCATCTGAAACGTATACGTCAGTAATTAAATCATTTATTTAATTTTTAATGTTTACAAATTTAGAATTGTGATTTTGTACGTTGATCTGTGCAATTTTATTCATGTTTGACTTTTGGAAAGTATCAATTAACAATTTGAAAATATTTATTATTTAACCGATTTAAATTCACTTGAAATATTTCAAATTATAAAGTTTTTAAGTATGTAATTACGTAATTATGTAATTATCGGTAATTAAACATTTTTTCAGTCCTAAATAAAGTTTCGATTCCTTTAATTTGCAACTTTCAGCAGGATAATTTTTTACGTTTTTAAAGATTCTCAATTAAAATGACTTCATTTTGAACGTTTTTTAAGAATAATTCAATTTTAAAGGCCTATAATTGAGAAAAAGGTTTTATTTTAAATGGTGAAAATGATGGTGAATTAATTTTTTGACACCAGAAAATGTTGTCTTATCAATTTTAGTCTTTAAAGATCATTATTGTATGTAATAACCATTATAATGTCTGGAATTTCAGAAGCTTTGACTTTGAAATATTTAATTTAGTTTTCAATTTCAAATGTCAAATGTGAATCGCTTCGATTTAAAAATCATTTATGACCAGATGTGTCATACAATTTCAATTTCTTTTAGTTTTTAATGATCCATTTTCCAAATTCGAATTAAAACTTATTTAATTCTGAACATTTTGAAATTGTCATATTTTGCAATTTCATTCTAAATTCATTCAATTTCGACACTCTTTAATACAAAATGATATTGTTCAATTTTGGACGTTTTAAGTTAGAAATAATACAATTTCAATTTCTATTATTTTTAAATGATCCATTTTCCGAATTCAAATTAAAACTTATTTAATTCTGCACATTCTGAAATTGTCATATTTTGCAATTTCATTCTAAATTCATTCAAAATTCATTCAAAATTCATTCAATTTCGACATTCTTTGATACAAAATGAAATTATTCAATTTTGGACGTTTTAAATTAGAAATAATACAGTTTCAACTTCTTTCTAAACAAATTGTCCAACTTCAACAATTTTAGTCTCAAATTTTTCAATTTTGAGAGTGACTGATTAAAAATTTGTCAACGTTAAACACTTTCAGTTTCAAAATGTACAATTTTAAGAGGTTTCTCGTCCTCTGCAAATTCGGGATGAAAAGTTAAATATGTTTTTTAAGCTGGGCTAAGCGTCCCGAAATTTCGGGACGACTATTCCATTTCCTGTTCCAATATTTTGGAATGAGAAAAAACAACCAAAAATTCAAACATTCTTATTTAGAAATAATGCAAGTTCATGGATTTATCATTCGAGTTCAATTATTGTCATTTCTGCCAGAATTGACCTCTTCTAAAATTTATTTGGAACTTTCTCCATTTAAATTCGTTTAATATATATAATTTTAATAAAAAGCGTTTTTAATTCGAAATTACTATCATTGTTTAAAATTGATAAAAACTCTTAATATTAAAAAATTGGTTCAATAATGGATTCTTAAATTGTCCATATTTGTCATGTAAGAGAAAAAAAATCCAGAGACTGAAGCTTTACTTCTATTAGTAGTGATAATAGTGATAGAACGTCTGACACCAATATTAAGTAAGAAAAGTGTATAAGTTAAATACAAAAATCAACCTTGACTTACTGAATATATTTTTAGTCTTTGCCGAGCTATTATTTCCAACGAAAGTATTGGTTTTCATTGGAAAATAACAGAATCCGCATTCTCTGGACGTGGAAAGGTCAAGGCCAGGTCAAGACCTATAAAGTCCACTTCTGGAGGAACATAGCCTTAATAAAGATATTTATTTGCAGGAGCTCAAAATGGAGAGTTACAGTTGGCGGTTTGTCTAAGCAAAGGTAACTTGGAGGTCGAGGTCATTTGCGCGAGAGGAATATGCCCAACAGAGGGAGAAGTGCCATGTAGGTTTTAATTCTTTTTTTATTTTAACTTTCAATAAATATGAGATTGAAAAAAAGGTCTGAAAACATCGGCAATAAACAGCGCCGGATTTACCAAGGGGCACGGTGGGACTAGTGCCCCAGGCCCTAGGGGGCCGAGATTATATAATAACCCCAGACCCCAGAAAAAATTAATAAAGTTCACGTACGTTAAAGCAAGTTTGATCAAAAATGGGATTTTCTCTGCCCTTAAGAGGACCCCTTCGAGGTTTAGCTTCAGGCCCCGAAAAATGTTAATCCCGCGCTGGCAACGAATGAAGTTGAAGCGAACAAAATATGATAAATCCATTTACATTAATTTGTCATTAACAGCGCGGCTGCAGAGAAGTGACCTGTATAGGGAGGGGAAAGGTATAAACATGTATATATTTATTGTTAAAAGTTTGTCATAAGGACAACCGCATGATTTCGCCGGGAGCAGGTGCTAATTTTAAATAAATTGGACCCAATCCCAGCGAAATCGCTGTAAAATTTTCGTGCACCCTAAGGACACGGAGCGACCCAAGAACGACTGCCTTCTGCATTTTCCTCTCAATCGCTTTAGCATATCCGGCGGGTTTTTCTCGAATTCTATCGTTTTTAACTATTTATGAATGTTTTAGTATCTAATTAAAAGATGTCTTCCTTAAAATTAGAAAATAACGTAAAATCCTTTAAAGGTTTGAAACCCTATTAATATTCCTTATATCTCAAGGAATTAATTTTGACACCCCCTGAAATATTATAAAAGCTTTAAAAATCCTCACAATATCTTGAGAGCTTTTAAAAACTTTCAAAATATTTGAAATCCTCTGAAATCTGATTAAATCTGTTAAAATCCTTGGAATAATTGAAAATATTCTAAACCCTAATAAGTCTTCTAAAATGGTTCCAACTCTTCTGAAATTCTTTAAACCCGCCTACAGTTTCGTTAATACTTGTTAAAATGATTTAAATCTCAAAAAATGCCTCTAAATTTTTTAAATCCCTCAAAAATTCCTTGGAAACTATAGAAATATCCTAAAATGTTTTTAATCCTATGACTTTTTTAAACACTTGAAATTTCTTTAAAATCCTTTGAAATCCCTTAAATTCCCTTCTTATTCTAGGTACATATTGAAAATATTTGAAAATATTCGAAATCATTTGAAATCCTTTAAATCCCTTTAATTCTAATAAATAATTTTTTTGAAATCCATTAAAATATTCTAAAATTATTTTATTTTCCTTAAATTGTAAGAAATCTGATGATTATTCCTGAAATCTTTGAATTCCTACTAAATTATTTGACATGCGGGGAAATTTATTAAAATATCTTATTAAAAGTTTTTAAAGTCCTTTATAATCACTGAAATCCTAACAAATCTTGCAAAATCCTTTTAAATATTAGTAAATCTTGGAAATCCTTTGGAAGTCCTTGAAATATTTTTCAATAGCCTAAACTCTTACGAAATCTTTTGAAATCTTTTGAAATTAAATAAATTATTTAAAACCGCATATTAACTTCAAATCTTTTAAATTCAACGAGATTCGTTAAACTTTCATATCCTATTTCATATTTCAAAATTCGTATGAAGTTTAAAAAGTTCTTTGTAATCCTATACATTTTGCTTCAATCTCTGAAAAGCCCTTTGAAACTGTGAAAGAATATTAAACTCCTTAATAAGTTCTTGTGCGTTACCTTGGACTATCATTAGAGCTTTACAAGCTTAAAATCAGTCCTTAAAACAATCAAAATCCTTGGAAATTCAATGAATTCCCTTGGAAGCTGCTGAAGTTCTTTACATTGCTTAAACTACTTTAAAATCTGTTGTAATCCTTTCAAATTAAACTTTAGGACCTTTTAGGGCCGGTCTGAAAGACGAGGTACCGAAAATTATGTTTGTTTTTACATATTTCTAACGGCTTAGGAGATCCTTCTAGAAAGTCACAATTTTAATTTTTTAAAGAAAATTTTCAAGGTTTATACTCGTATAGACCCCAAAAATCTGAATTTTTCAATGAAAAATATCTAATTTAATAATTACACATTTTTTATTCAACAACTTTAATTTCATCGTCTTAGCCAAGAGAAGGCTCCACTTGAGACAAGTAAACATTATCTTTCCTCCCGTGACAATAAACGTAAGACGAAGTCTTATGCCTCGACTCTCTTTTGAGACGCAGCCAAACATAGGTGACTTGGAGACGACCTCAAGACATCAATAAGTGGAACTTAAATCGAAGCATTTTTACTCAGGCAGTTTTTTTGGGGCCATAATTGGATGCTAGCTAACTCGACAGCACGAAAAAAATGTCTAAATGTCTCATTCAAATACTTTTTTGTGCATTTAAAAAAATAGCCAAGGTGTTTAAATCTAGCAAAGGCAAATATTAACATTACATTTTTTTCTTTCTTCACCATCTAGTCAGTCTATTCTGGCTATAACCAAATGGATGTTTAAGAGTACCACAAATAAAATATAAAGATTTAAAATATTAATTTTTCTCTCATCATATAGTCAAACTTTAGAGGCCCTAATCTGGTGATTACAAGCCTATTAGTGTCAAAAATTGTTGTAATTTTTGAATTCAAATATTTTTTAAAAATTTCCAAAAACATCAGGCGAGTTTATAAGCATAAAAATCGAAAAAATAAATTAAAAACAAAAAACTTTTTTCTCAAATTCTAGTCTGACTGACTAGTGCTAGATTAGCTCATCCATACTAGTGCTATATTAGCAGGACCGTCTCTATCCTGGCCCCGAATAGTTCCCGGACAATTTTTTGCACGAGTGCTAGGAAGAATCTTCTTAAGTGCATAGCGCGCAATATTGATTGCTAGTATAAAATAATCTTCAATGCGTAAAATGGTATATAAATAACTTCAAGGAGCTGTGTAATGGCCTCGTAGCAACTCCTGAGGAAGAACGCTCATTCAATACTACCGAGGAGGTTAAAAAAGTATTCAGAGATATGAAGAACTATTCCGCTCTGGGACCAGATGGTATTAAGGCATTCTGGTGGAAAAAGTTTTCTTCAACCCATCAGCATCTGGCCCGTATTTCACCACATATTTGAAGTCGGAAGTAAGAATTCCAGAGTGGTTGGTGGAAGGGCGCACAGTACTCATGCCGAAAATGGGCTAACCCAAAGAATTACAGGCCAATCTCTTGTCTAAACACACTGTATAAGATATTCAGAGCTATCCTAAATGATAGAATTCTTCGGACAATCGGACCTGTGTAGCAAGAAATATATTAACAACGCGGCTCAAAGAAAGGCGCCGCAAGATGCCGGGAGAACCTGCTTATCGATAGCCGTGTCTGCAAAGATGCAGCATCCTACTAGCGTGACCTACTCGTGTGACAACTAATAAGGTCACCTTTCAGAGAGGTGTCTTTCAGGGCGACAGCATGAGCCCACACCTCTTTTGTCTCACACTATTGCCATTATATCTAGCACTTTGCCATTCTCAGGGGTACCTTTGCGGCAAACCTGAAAATCTAAAGCACAAGATCACTCATGTATTTTGCATGGATAATCTTTTGATCTATGCTAAAAATAAAGAGCAACTACATCTAGTTCTAGGGATTGTCGAACGATACACTAAGGAAATAAGAAATAAGAAAGAAGAAGCGAGGAAAACCTAATGGCATCTCTGAAAACTCAGAGCTCGTCGATAGAAACGCTATAAAACACCTTTGCGGTGGAGAGACTTATACATACCTGGGCGTGCTACAAAGCCGCATTCAGGCTGTGACATTTATAAAGGATACTCTCCGAAGCAGATATAGATGTCTCATCGGGCAGATTTGGTCTTCCGAACTATCGGCGAGGAACAAACTATCTGCAACGAACATGCTTGCCATCCGCGACTGCACATCTCACGCCGTTAAGGTGATCGCAAAATATTGAATCTTGCCTTCACAACAGAATTATTCTGGGTACAGCACAAGAGTCGCAAATGGAAGATATCCTCTTCTTAAAATGGTCAGGAAGCATGAAGAAGTGGGCAAAGGAGCGTTTCTGTACAAAGCAGCGGAGGAGGCTGCTGAAACACTGTGACTTAACTTCAGTATCAGAGGTGAGCAGAATGCATCAAAACTTATCTATCTCGAGTACTCACTCCTGAAAGCCCGGATTCAGAAATCACAGGAGAAAAACTGCCGGGAACAGCTCCTCGATAAGAGGATGCATGACATACTCCACAAAAATGCGGGGGATTAGTCAATGTCGTGTGAGCTAACATTTGCGTTCCTTAAATCACCCGGATTGAAGTCGGACACGGAGAGTTTGATTTTAGTATGTCAAGACGGTGTCATTTCCTCCTTATCATACCGTCGCCACATTTTTAGCCAAGTTGTCCAACTCATCCGGGAACAACCTACATCAAAAGGCACTATGCATTGAAAATATAAAATTCCAGTATATACGGCACTTCTCATTCTCGACAATTGACTCTATTTCCTTGGGAGCGTTTAGCGGAGCGATATTAAGGTTAATGCCGTATGAGTGACATAGATGGTAATCAAGCACTCTTAGTGCCGCATTGTGCCTTTGGATGTAGGTCGTTCCCGCATGAGTTGGACAACTAGATAGTATGTGTCTTAGATGCTCGGGGTGTGTATGGCACGCCCTGCAGCTATCATCGGATGTCTAGACTCAAAATGTGGCTCAAAGTGTGTCCAATTATGGCCCCAAAAAACTGCCAGAGTAAAAATGCTTCGACTTGAATAGTTAAATCTCAAAAGTTAGCCGAGACAGGAGCCTTCGTCTTACGTTTATTGTCACGGGAGGTAAGATAACCTTTATTTGTCTCAAGTGGAGCCTTGTCTTGGCTAAGACGACAAAATTAAAGTTGTTAAATGAAAATTTTTCTATTAATTAATTAGATATTTTTCATTATAAAATTCAGATTCTTGTTAGTCTGAAATTGTTTAAAAAAAATTAAAATTGTGACTTTCTAGGAGGATCTCCTAAACCGTTAGAAATACGTAAAAACAAACAGCATTTTCGGTATCCTCGTCAAATAAGTATAATACAAATGACAATACATAAATGAATATATATATATATATATATATATATATATATATTGTATAAAAATATACAATATTGCTGTATCAAAAACAAAGATTAGCTTTTATGACAGACAGAATAACCCTTTTTTAGAGCAGGTATACACTCGAAGTTATAAAGTTAGAAACTTATCTCCAAGACATAAATTGAAGTCGGGCTCCGTCTCCAAACTGAGACATGTTCAAGTCGACCTTTCCGACTTAGCATGTTCTGAATGGGGGCAATTCCAATGAAAACCAAGTCGAAGAACTTTTACTCGGGTAACTACATGATGAGGATAAATTGTCTTTTTTTATGTTCATTTTTCATTTTTGGTATATACTTTCAAACATCCTGTATTTTTTTTAATTTAAAAAAAAGTATTTTAGTTAAACGCTTAACAAAAAATTTGATCATAACGAGCTAGCTAGCACCCGATTCGGGCCCGAAAATATAATCTAAATCAGGGACCGTACTTAAATTACGTAAAAGCTCAAAGGGGGAAGGGGTCAGACACTCTGTGCAAATTTGTTACAGTTGCATTATTAAAGAGGGAAGAGGAGTCTGTACATGGCCGATAATGCATTACGTAATTTAAGTATGGCCCCTTAGACGGTCTCAATAATGCTTGTCTAAAAAACGCCTAGGTTCTCTCCTTTACATACTTTCAAATTTAAAAAATGTACATATTATTTTTTCTTTTAAAAAATCACCGCTTAGAAACGGTCTGGACTTAATTAGCCGACCTGGTAAAAGTCTTTCAGAGCGGCCCTAAAAGGTCCTAAAGCTTAAGTTTGAAGGATTAAAACCGATTTAAAGGGAGTTGAAGCATTATAAAGAACTTCAGCAGCTTTCAAGGGAATTCATAAAATTTCCAAGGATTTTAATTGTTTTAAGGACTGATTTTAAGCTTGTAAAGCTCAATGACATTCTAAGGTATCGCACAAGAAATTATTAAGGAGTTTAATATTCTTCCAAAGTTTCAAAGGGATTTTTACAATTTAAGGGAATTAAATTAATTTTAGAATATTTTAATGGATTTCAAAAAAATTATTTATTAGAATTAAAGGGATTTCAAAGGATTTAAATATCTAAAAATATTTTCAAATATTATCAATATGTAGCAATATGAGAAGGGAATTTAAGGGATTTCAAAGGATTAAAAACAAATTTAAAGTGTTTAAAAATGTCATAGGATTCAGAACATTTTAGGATACTTCTATGGATTCCAAGAAATTTTCAAGGGATTAAAAAGATTTAGAGGCATTTTTTAAGAATTAAATCATTTCAAAAGTATTAGCAAAACTGTAAGCGGGTTTAAAAAATTTTAGAAGAGTTTGAACCATTTTAGAAGACCCATAAGGGTTTAAAAGAATTTCAAACATTCCAAAAATTTTAACAGATTTAATCAGATTTCACAGGATTTCAAATGTTTAGAAAATTTTAAAATCTCTCAAGAGATTGTAAAGATTTTAAAAGTTTCTATAATATTTCAAGGGGTGTCGAAAGGAATTCCTTGAGATTTAAGGAATTTTAATAGTATTTCCAACCTTTAAAGGGCTTTACTCTACTTTCTAATTTTAAGGAAGACATTTTTTAATTAGATGATAAAATATTCATAAATAGTTGAAAACAATCGGATTCGAGAAAAACCTGTCGAATGCTTCTTTTTTAATAGTAAAATTTTATAATTCTAAAAAAGTGCATATTAAGTACTTTATATAATTATTACTATATTTTTATATTCTATTTGTTAGTTAGTTTTGTCTGGTGAACAAAACTAACATAAACATCTTTAAAAAGAATATTTGGTGATTTAAACGCTTGAAACTAAATAATTTTAATGTCAAAAAAAAACTATAATTTTTTATTCAAATTATGGCAATTTTAAAGATGATAATAATTGTCACGTTTTTCAAAATAGTAGAATTCTTTATTTTAATTAATATGCATTTTAAGGAATATAACATTTTTAAACCAAGATTTTGATATAATAGAATATATGTTTATAAACCCGTGTTGAATAATCAAATTGGTCTGGTCTTAAATATGCAGAAAACATGGTTAAATTCTTTTTTAAATGGATTTATCATATTTTGTTTGCTTACTCCTAAAATTTTCTCCGTAAATTCACACAATGCCGACAAATGAACGTAATTTAAAAATTATTATATGCGAACCGTTCATTGCGAATTGTGCAAAATTATTCCGGATATTCATAAATCAGTTTAATAGGCCAATTAATTTTGAAATAAATGTTAAATAAAGGTTAATGCGCAGAAATAATTTTTCAGATTATTTCAAAAGGTGCTGAATGCTTCTCACTTATAAATTATTTTTCGTTTTTTGTGATTGTCCCCTTATGTAATTAGTGATAAATTGTGTTGCTAGTTTAAAAAAATAGATAAGAATGCAAGTTTTGAAATTATTCGAATCATTTGAATCAAAAAGAAAGTTGTGTTTGAGTATCCGAAAAAAATGCAAAGAAAATTTGAATTTTGAAAATATGCAAAAATAATGTTTTTTTTTTTAATTTTGTTCTGGCTACATATTTTAAAATGTTTTACATATCAAACTTGAAATTTTTTCCGTTTTTATAGATGAAACATTCCATTGTTTTGTTATTATCAAAATATGACTGGTTAAACTTTTTTAATGTACTGTGCAATAATCTACAGTTTTAAAAACACATTATTCATACATTTTTTTAAAATTGTAGTTTTTATCAATTTTTTGTCTCTAATGTTTTATTATTGTTCAATATTAAAAACTTTATGTAGAAAAAATTGGTCCAAATTTTTTAGTCGATAGAGTATTACATACTTCTATCGAATACAAAGTCATATTTTTTCTTGGCTCAAATGTAGTTTGACTAAAAGATTCTTATATTTTTACTAACAATCCAATCACTCTAAAAAGTAGTACATTGTGCACCGAGGAAGAAAAGCGGAACTTTTTCGATTATTACTGAAAAAATACATGAGTCAAATAATAGTATATAATCGTATTTTGGAAAAGTAATTTTTTATCAAATTAGAAGTCTTTGAAATATTAACAAAAATAATTGTAGCATTTATTTAATGGAAGGCCTTTTTAAAATTTAAAAGAAACTTCTAGATAATCAATCAAACTGAACCCATAGAATAAATTTATTATTTTAACATAAAAAAACGTTCTTAATTCTAAACTTTAAAAACATTCAAACCCTCCGTGGTGGTCCAGAGTGTAATCTTATTTCTTTATCATGGTGTATCCTGACAATATACTAGAAATTGGTCAAACAACCCATAAACAGATTTAAAAAATTAATTTGTTAACTTTGCCCTACCCTCTTATATTACTTGACTAATTTTATTAATTCACGCTTTTTCTCTCTTAAGAAAAAGTATAATTTTGCCTATTCTGATTTCACGTTGTTTGAAAAGCACCACTTAAGCCCTGCTTTATATTTATCGAAAAGGGCTAAACCCATACGTGTTATAAACAAAGAAAAAACATTTTTTTATTATACTGATACAATTTTTGATGATTTCAGATACATACATCAAGACTTTTCTTTGTGCTGAAGGTCGAAAACTACAGAAACGCAAAACCCGAGTGCAGCACTCCCGAAATCCGCAATACCGAGAAACTTTAAAATATCCTCGCTGTGATGCATTCGGCAGGGTTCTCCTAGTTATGCTTTGGGAGAAGAAACAAGGATTCGGAAAAAATCAGGGACTAGGTGAAGCTGAAATCGACTTGGACAATCTTCCTCTGACCGAAATGTCAGTTGGCTGGTACATCCTCTTTCCAATTCATAATCCTACTTCCCAGAATATAGATTCTCCATGATTGAAGGAAAAATGGACTTTCGAACCTAAAGTACTCGATTTCAAACTCAGTTTATTGCTGGGAAACGAATCCGAGTCATCTGTCAAGATTATCTCTTGGTAGAGTGAATCTATAACACCATTTTTAGACAAATCAAAATGTTCTTATTAAACCAGTGTCAAATTCTTTCTAACTGAGATAAATATTTTTCTTTTCAATATCAAAGCCAATTCTCACAGAATTTTTTCTACAAGGACATTTTCGTTTGTGCTTCCTCTAGATCTGGTTATATTGAAACGGAGATTTGCAAATTACTGTAAAACCTGTTGACAATCAGTCCCAGATGATAAAACCTAATCTAAAAAATAAATCTATTCAATCGAGAAATTCGAAAAGCCGACAATCAAATCTGGTAGGAAATATATATACTATTTGCGATAAATTCCAGAAACAAGATAACCAGATTGAAACAATTGTTCTATAATGTTCCCGAATAATTGTGAACTTTAAGGAATAGAAATAATACTGCTTGTAGAATTAAGAATAGGGAAAAAGAAAGCAAGATCTATAATGTTTTTTGCTTTCAAGCGTATCTGTCTGAATCCGTTTGACACGAAAAATGAAACGAAAAGTGATAACGAGAGATGTTTATTTTTTTGCAAGTAGCAAGTGTGTACGAAAAAGAGCGAGAGAAATTTATAAAGAGTCAATCTTGGCAGATGTAACGAGGGTCCATTTCTTCCAGCATCGAATCTATCTTAAAGTCGAGAATCGTTAACAAAGGGAGGCTCAATTGATATCTTTGCAGTTGCAATTTTACTGGTTGATCCAGATTGTGGTTCAATTGAGTCTCGCTGAAATGCGGAAAAGTAAAGTTAAGTCGGAACCTTATACATATAAGTATCATCGAAATATTTTGGGGGTCCTTTTTTTCCTTTAAAAAATCCTCTCTTTAGTTTAAAACTCTTTTAGACACACGTTTTACTTTTCCAGTTGTTTCAAGCGCTAATTATAGACTGTTGATAACGGAAATGAAAATCTTCAAAATATTTCGATCTTAATGGTAATGTTTAAATTTATATAGTCGCCCTCACCGCTTGCTGGTCAAGCAAAATTTTTTGGGGGTCATAATTAGGGTCAGAAAATAAATTTGTGGCCAATTATGCAAATAATATATAGCGAACAATCGGTGTTTAGGAATCGCACAATTTTTGTAGTTTGTAGACTCTTTTGCGAAAAGCGGATTCCTCGGAGAGCTGTTGTAACAGAATGTAATAGGTTGCTCGAATTTCTGCAATTTGTCTGTGTTACATTTACGGGATTGTCCGGACCTCTTTTCTATGCTACACTACTTCCCCTTATCCATTTTTTACTCTCTGCCATACAATATTTCATACAATAACTCACTAAAGAAATATCGTTCAAAAAATCTCTAACTAAATATTCGATAAACAATCTATATGAATTTTTAGAAATAACTTTCAATACCTTTTCACTGAGTGGAATGCGTTTTTTAAGTAAAGCATTATTTTTGAAAATGAAAGAGATTTGCGCTCATCCCGCCTAAAATGATAGATTATGAAGTCGAGTGTAATGTTTTAAAGTTTAAACGTGATAAATTGTTCATAGAAACTACCAAGTATATAATAACAATACACAATAATAGTAGTATAATAATAAGTTTAGCAATAGTATAAACTTAATAATAAATAACTATTAATACAAGGAAAGTAATGGACAAATTAGAAAATGTGATTCTGCATATTTGCAGTAAAAAAAATAAAAATTCATTGGAGGAAATTAATAAATGTCAATAACTTCACTTCAAAGTGAAGTTACAAGAAAGTAATCATTTATTTATATCCTCAATGAACTTCTGAACTTATATATTAACTTCTACTGACTGACGTTTTGCAATATTCCATTCTAGATTTTTTTTATAAATTCCGATTTAGTTAAGAATGGTTCAACTACATAAAATATATTATAAAATTATTTTAAACATTTTATGATACATCTTTACTGGGAATTATCTTTCCTGAAAACACCTAAACAGAAATAACGGCCTATAAAGATTAGAAAACGAAATAATAACGACGCTCCTCTCCAACGAATGCAGACGTCTCTATATGTATATTTCTCTTCCCGAATATTTCCTAACTCGCTGAAATTGAGTTAAATAAATAAATATATCAAAATCGTTACAGTGTTCCAATTCTAAGCTTATGAATAGTCAGAGTGCTTCCTCAGATTCTACTTGACACTAAGTCCTGAAAATAGACTTTCTTAAACCAAAAAATCAAAGTTCATATTCATTGAGTGAAAATCGAAATAGGAATAATTTGAATCATTTAGATAATTTTCCATGAGTCGCAAAAGTCTCGATAAGAATTTGAAAGATAAGAAACACGAAAGATTTTCTAAAAATAAATTTGATAATTAAAATTTTATACGAGTCTGCCAGACTATAAAATTCTTCTTCCTTTGTGATTGGATAAAAGTGTTTAAGAGAAAAAAATCTTTAATCTATAAATAAAATAATCTGAAAACATAAAATTAAACTCAAAGAAAATCACAGCATCATTGAAAGTAAAATCTTTGAGATAAACGATCTATAAATTCATGTATAAATAGAAGTACTTCTCTAAAAATGAAGTTGTGACATTTTTTTCTCACCAGGAAATAAATCAATTATAATTTATCACATTATCATTTTCTCAGACAATGGTTGTGATGAAGATACTCAATTCCTGTTCGCGATCATAAAGGAAAAATATAACTCTAATGATTTTAGTGCAGTCGAAATTTTCTATACAAAAAATGGCCTATCTCGCGTCTGCATAAGTTTACGAAATATTGTATCTACCTTTGACAATCGATCTCTTAGACGCTCTTTATAAATACCTGATACGTTAAAAATAAAAGTGAAAATTATAAGTATTGAGTATAAATGAATATATTGTACATCATAAATAATTAGGTAAGGAAAATTATATACCTGTAAAAATTATTATCCAAACTGTTTACAGACGATCAATCGCACAACCTGAAATAAAAGGTTGACAACATTGTTAATTAAATAATTGGATAATTAATTTATTACTTAATTAATTACAAAAATTATACAAAAATGTTACCCAAGCAACAGCCTCTTCCCAACATATCTGTGTTGTAATTCGTTCTATATGTGACAATCTTGAAAAGAATCTATTCGTGAATCGAACATCGAAAACTTCGATTCAAATAACTACGAAAACTTACATAAATGAGCACTGCACAGTGCATGAAATTATGTGTGGGTGTGTCCGACAAATAAATTTTTGAACGTAATTAAATTTCTGTGTAAAAAATTGACAAGTTCAGTCGGTTTGTGATTTTAGTATTTGTTGAAAGCCTTTCTGGTATTTTAATTATTTTATACTTAGAAACCATAAGTATTTTTTTAAATGTAAATAGAAATGATTGAAAAGATATTTTTTTGAAAGTGAGATAATAGTTTAATAAATTCGTTAAAACTTCTGAAGAATAGTTGTGAATCTGTAAGATAGTAGAATTTTAATATGTTCTTGATGATTCTATCAAAATCATTCACACTTAAGACTCAATTTTATTTCTTTTGAATATAAAACACAGTATGTTGAAAAAAATTCAATTGTTCTTGCCATTGTCGGACAGACACTTTTGACGTTATGTTTTGCGAATTTCACGATTTTAACAAGAATGTGTAATTTATATTCGAGCACGTAAGACGACGAGTGATCTAAAATAAACTATAAACTTCATGTGGGTGGTGTTTAAAAATCGAAAATAGAAATAAAAAGCACATTACCAGACAAAAAAGCGTTACATTTTCATTAGCGCCTAGTAATATACCGATACACTTATTCGCTAAAGCATTTACGCTATTGCAATCTTTTTGTTGTGGTGAGTTGTAAATTTAGAAGTTAGGGGTCGCAGTCCAAGTAACATTACACTTATATTAACCTTTTAGAATATAGAGAAATTTTTACTCTAAAAGTACATATGGTTACTTTTTTAGTACGTTTCCAGATTATGAATGTTTTGGGTAAAATCTAGATCTGTTTGTTTCAAAATTGATCTTTTTTTAGTTGAAACTGCAACTACTTGGTTGAGAGTTCTTGAACTTTATTTTTAAAATGTTATTTTTTGGTGATAAATTAATCTTCATGTTTCAAAATTCATCTTTTTTTAATTGCAAATTAAACTTTTCAGTTGAGAATTCTTGCATTTTACTGAAAACTCGCCCTTTTTGGTAGTTAATTAATTATCTTGTTTAAAAATTAATCTTTTTTAGTTCAAAATTCAATTTTTTGTTGAGAATTCTTGAATTTTTTAAAAATATAAATTTTTGACTCGGAATTCTTGAATTTTGTTTTAAAAAATCTTTTTTTTTTTAATAGCAAATTAATCTTTTTGTTAAAAAATTTTTAGTTAAAAATACAACTTTTGGGTTTACAGTAAAAACAAAAAGTGAATCTTTCAATTATTTTTACAGTTTTGCAGAAAAAACAATTGGAGAGTTTTGTACCCCAACTAAGAGCGAGATAAAACACCATCCTGAAATTCCCTACAACAAGATTTATCCCAGAGTTTTTATTGTGTTCAGAATTCTTGAATTTTATTCAACATTCGTTTTAGTTCGGTAGAAAATTCATCTTTTTGGTTTAAAATTTAACAACTATGTTTTAAAGTTGATTTACTTTTTGAAAAATTAAAAAAAAATATATATATATATATATATATTTTTTTTTGTTAGATATTCAGCGCTGGAGAGGAGTATTTTTTTACAGG
>JAAAKG020179490.1:0-14809 GCA_010014905.2 Druon quercuslanigerum
TCTTAAGATTGTGAAAAAAATGTCTCTATCTCCGCTGGGATCTGAACCCAGGACCTTCAGATTTCCGGTCTGATGCATAATTTTGAATACCAAAAAGAATTTTTAACACAGAAATTATTTAAACAAATTCAATTTGTCTAAATAATTAATAATTAGGGAATTCCTTTTTTCGGATTTTGAATTAAATATAGGGGGCGGGGAGTCATTGCCCTCTAAAAAAATAGTGTTTTTGAGCCACCCTAGTGTACATCCCTAATACTTATTATTCTACTTATTCGGCTTAATCTACTTATTCTATTACATATAACCCTTAACTCACATCTCTTTGAATTTTTCATTCCATATATTTCACAAAAATAAAGCTTTGAAATTAATAATCGCATAATTCTTAAAATAATAACTAAATGCACTGTATTATGTATTTGAGATAACAAATAATTATTGAACGTGATTGAAATAATAATATAAAAACTGTATGAACTCAGCATGAATGACTTGACTTTAAACAATATCTATTTCGTAGCCTAATCGCAAGTACAGCCATACAAACATACAAACATATTCACAATGATTTTTTCACACATTAAGCACAATCAATGTTCCAAAATTGTTCATAATTCTATAAAATAAATATTACTCTCGAATGAACTGAAATTTACATCCGAGAAAAAAGGTAAAGTAATTAAACTTTTAGATATCTGAGAATATTTCGCGACCCGGTGTATGTTCAAAATTTGCGAAAACTCATTATTTTTCTGTACAGAAACTTTTTTTCATATTTGTATTTAACTGCAAAATATATATTAGCTACGGTATTTTTTCGTACGAAAGGTCAGGAATATGAGGATCTGCCATTGGTAATTTGATTTTAATTAAACTTTGTGAAAATATATTGCTACATAAAAAAGATTTTGGATATCTATGAATTTTGGAATATTTTTTTAATTACGGGAGTTACGCTATATTAATAATTTGGGTTGAATTTTTTGAATTTATCTACCTTTCTGGATGTTGGAATTGAATTTCAAAGAAACTTTAAGGTATTAGAGGTAAAATTATGCATTTGACAAATAAATTAATTCAAAAAAAGTTAATAATTTTACCAAAAGCAAAGTCAACAAAAAATTTTGAATCAACTTATCGTTTTATTTTTTTTAGCTGAGATATAAAAATTTCCTGTGAATGCACATTTAATTTAAAACATAATGATGGTAGCTTCAACTTTTTGTTTTAAATAAAAGATTTATTACGTGAAATGGTAATCATTGCAAAGAAATTCTATTCAGAAACATGAATATTATGGATTCTTCATCTGCGAAGAATATTTTGGTATTAAAATTTGATCAACAAATTATGAAAAGAAAGTTATAGTGTAGAGATATTCACTCGCAGCCAATTAATAAACAATATTTAACTTAAAATAAGAATTTTAAATATACGGAAATATATTCGAATAATAAAAATAGCAAAGCATTAAGAAAATATCAAAAATAAGGTTCCAACTTCAAAATAATAATATTTAGTTTACTACCGAAATATCCTTTACCATTATTTTATAATGATTATCATTATAAGTAAACAATTTTTCTTAATATTTTAAATACCCTTGCGCATTAAATGGTTAGAAACACAGTTTTGTATCTTATATTCTATCGTATTGTATTGAATTCGTTTGACGGAAAAATTTTTTACTTTTTTTTAGTCTTTCTTTCTAAAATTTAAAGTTTGCCTCTAATACTTCAAACTTTCATCAAAATCCAATCATAACTTCTAGAAATATCGAAAGCTTCAAGCCATCTAACCCCAAACTTCAATACTAAGTCTCGTGAGATTGAATTTTTCTTAAACCGTAGAGGAAACAAACATGAATATATTCGACTTCATTTATGCAAAAAAAGCTTTATATAAATAAATAGTTTCACAAGCAAAGAGTGTACAAACGAAAAAGACTGCAACGTATCTAATTTGGAAAAATCAGGCGTTGACAAGTGCTGTATACACGAATTTTCGAGACGTTTCCGCGCGCATGATTATGGCACTGCTTCATACTTATCACACCTATGGAAAAAGATCACCATTTCCGTAATTAAGTTTTAAATGCCCTGAAAATGTATCGGGTAACATAGAAAAGTAAATTCACGTTAAAGATGTCAAAAGTTTCCTCTTTTTTTTGTGAACAAACGTTTCCTCTTCGAGAGGAATCTCCGTACGTTTAAAGCCAATGAAAGAACCACATGTCTCCTCAGAAGATGTTTCCTCTTCGTCAGAATCTGCCGGAACAGTTACAAATGCTGAACATTCAGTTTCGAGTCTCAATATTTCCGGTGCTTCAGAATCAGAACAAGTTATATTCTGATCTGAAGTCTGGCCATAATTTTCGGCCGAGTCTTCTTCATCTGCAGAATTACTACTTACATGATTGGTAGCACCTGATTCTTCTGTCTCACATGCTCTTTGCTTTTTCTTTTCCGCTTGCTTCTCCGTTGAAAGCTTTGACTTAATATATTTCGCCACATTTTGAACCTCCTTGTCAATATTGTCAGCGGAATATTTGTGTAGACGTAATATCCTCCTGAATTCCTCTGGAAAAGTATTATTCAAATTATTAACTATTTCTAACTTCTTTATTCTTCGACATTTGCGCGTTTATAATAAAATTACATACCTGTAAGTGCATGTACTTTCCGTTCATCTAATGGTTCAGTGGCCTCCTTTCTGTTAACTTTTTTATTAAAGTTGCACTCCTTTCCTGTGACACTCTGGTTTAAAATCTCATCGCGCGAGAAAATTAGCGTAACCAGATTTCGAACAATTTTCGATGGCTTCAGCTTTCTATTGTATCTTATAGCCTCTAGACGAATTTGATCCACAAACACTCCAGTTGCTAGTTCCACCTGTACAAAATGGACTTTATAAATAATTTCATTGGAAAACTAAATTCGTGCAGTATAGAAATACATATAATAATGAAATATTGATGTTTTTTTTTATTACAGATAATCCGTTCCGGAGTTATCATGCTCGTCGCAAAGAAAAATAAGAAAACGTGTTTTGCGGTAACGGCCATGTTTTAGAGTTTTAAATTTCTCTACCCTTAACTTGACCAATTTGAAAAGAAAATCGAATTTCTGTTTTCGGAAAGCGAACTTTGATCACCTGATCCCCTGATGTGTTGAGGCCGAAGTTCGGATCTACACTCGTGCTTGCACTGCATACATCGGCACCCGCATCAATTTTTACTCCTCTACCTTGTTGTATCACCGTGTCTGTAGATGAAATAAATAAATTATATTTTATGTGAACGGCTTCCTAAGCACATAAGCAACATATAATATGTTTTGTATCCGGAAATGGTACTTGCCTAGTTTTTGTTCTATGGTGACGCGCAATGTCGAGTTCAACTCTTGCAGCTCCGCAATCATCTTGCTCTTAATTTTACATTCCTCCTTGTATCTCCTTAATTCGGCTTGAAGGGAAGCAACGAGCGAAGACTGCTTTAACCAATCAGCAATGCTCACTTGGATCATCGCCTGACCTACATCTAATTTCTTCTGCAGATTTTCCACCACACTCATTTGAGCATCCAATCTTGTGCTTCTTCTTTTCCCCTTTGTTTTTTGTTTTTCAGCAGCCTACAATTAGTAATTTGATTACGATTATATGCTGAAAATCTGTTACTTATTATGACCATGAACTTGATTATTGTATTACCCAAACACACACACGCGCACGCACAATGTAATCGGAAAGGATCGGAATGGTAGAGTTATAAACAAATGAATTTTTAACAAATTTTCATATTTGCACAGTGTTACCTCAAAATCTACATTGCTCAGAAAAATTTGCAACTTGTTCACTGTCTATATCGAGAATACATCTCCTGAGGGGAAAAACAAATCTTCCGATCAGATAAAAAAAATTCTTTTCTTAAATTTTTATTAAAAAGTTGCTATTTTTATGAGAAATCGTTTAGGACTCTTCATTTATTAATAAACAATCATCCAGATCAATCAGTGCCATAATATTGCTTCAAATTGTTGCGAAACCTTTATCTAGCATCAATACAGGGTGCCTACTCAAATCTTGGAAAAAAATTCCCTGACAATTCCAGGTTTTCTCCAGGTATGAGTTTTCGGAAGTTTAATTACAAATAATGTCCCTTTTTATTTTATAGGAATTTAATTATTATTATTATGAGATTTTCTTGAATACTTAAGCGCGATAGATTAAAAGAATAATTAAATAATGCTAAAAACATAATTAATCATTTCTCGAATTTGTACACGAATTTGAATGAAAATTCAAACACATTTTTATTTGATCTACTTGTACCTTTTCACGTAGAAATTTGAATTTTCAAAAAGACACATGAATTTTCAACCAAAAGGATTAATTTTCTACCAAAAAGACGATTTTTCAAAAAATACATTAATTCTCAATAAAAAGAGTTGAACTTTCAACTGAAAAAGATCAATTTTTAAACAAATAGCTGAATTTTAAACTAAAAAATATCACTTTTAAACCAAAAATGAAATAGTTAAATATTCAGTTAAAAAATTATTCTTACACAAAAAAAAAACAGATTTATTTTTTAAGCAAATTTAATTTAACCTTTAAACAAATAGTTTTATTTTCAATCAAACAGATGAATTAATTACTAAACTGATCAATAGTTAATATAAATAATAAAATACTTAAATTGATAAGCAACAAAAAAATCATTTTTAAACAAGACGATCAATATTCAAGCATTAAAATTAATTTTCTAGAAAGAAAGGTAATTTTTAAATTAAATATATGAATTTTTAACGAAAGAGTTGAATTTACAATTAAAATTGATAAAAATGATCAATCTTTATCTCGAATAAATGAATCTTAAACAAAAAAAATGAATTTTTAAAAAAGATATCAATTTTTGAACAAATTAGTTTTATTTTTAACTAGCACGATGAATTTTCTACCATTTTAGACCATTTAGACAAACAAATTAAAGTCAAAATTATCAATCTTAAATATTTGCATTACCAAATACAAATACAACAAATTTTCAACCAAATACTTGAATTTCAAACAAAAAAATATCCATTTGAAACAAAAATGGAATAGAAGAATCGTTTTTATCAATGAAGACGAATTTTATTGAAAATACATGAATTTTAAATTAAAAGGATTAATTAGCAAACAACAATTGAATAGTTAAATTTTCAGTTGAGAAAGTGCATTTTCAACCAAAGCTGCGAATTTTCAACTGAAATAATGATTCGCCAATTTAAATATTTGAATTTGCAACCAAAAACATGAATTTCGAAATACATTGATGAGTCTTCAACTAGAATCATTAAATTTCCCATAAAAAGAATTATTTTCAGCCCAGAAAATTGATTTATACCGAAAGGTCAAAATTTTGAACCAAAAATATTTTTAATTTCAAATTAAAGTTCAATAACAAAAAAACAAGAAACAAATTTTTAACCAAATAGTTCAAGTTGCACTTGGAATGAACTTAATAAACTGAACTTTCAGTCAAAAAAATTATTTTAAACAAAAGAGCGTGTTTTTCCAGGTTTTCCAGGTTTTCCAGGTAGGGTAGACACCCTGTAATAACATAATTTTTTGTTAATAATTTCTTTTGCAAAAATGTTTATAACAATTTGATTATTCGTTTGAATAATCCGAGGAATAATCCAAAAGCTCTGTTTAAAGTTTTGGACGTATTCCTTTCTAGCAATTTCCGTCTTCTTTTTTTTACAAATAATTACTAATGGACAATTTTGAATTGTTTAAACAAATTTAAATTACTTAGACAGTTATTTATTCCATAAAATGTGAACAATAATCGTATTTTCCGATTTAATTGTTTGTCATTGTGTGGTGTGGTATATTTTTCTAAACAAAATTGTTTAATTATGTAAACAATCATTCATTGTCTAATTTATAAAATTTATAAAAATTAAGCCAAATATCAAGTTTTTTCCTAATTAGTATCCTATGCTAAGTTTTGTTGAATAATTACATTTGATTGATTATAATTTTAAAAGTGTTTTTGGCAATTTATGAAAACAAAATATATTTGTTTAAACTATTAAAAAGTGGCTAATGTATTCTTACTATACACTATACAGTCAGAAATATAATTGTACATATTATATTTTATTTCATTTATTTATCTACAAAAAACTATTTGCGCAAATAAACATTGTTTAAACAATAGGAATTTAATAAAAAAATTTTTTTTGTTTAAATTATGTAATTATTCAACAAAATGTAGCAAAGGATACTAATTTGTAAAGAAAGTTGACATGTCTAGCTCAATTTTTAGAAATTCGAAAATAGACCATACCCCTGTTGAGTAGCTACGACAGCGCCACCAATTTGGAACTATTGGGAGGAAATTTGAATTTCAATTCAATATTAACAAGAAATCTCACAGTAAATAATTAATTTTATACCTTGGAATAATATTTTTTATTCAAATGAATTGATATTTACTGCACTTTTTCATTGAAATAATGACCACAAAGTTCTGATCGTCATATGAATGACGAAAAAAATATTTTTTTAAAGAATTTTTTTGGCTGAAATTGTTTTTGGCAAACTCAAAATGCATTCCACGCAAAAAAAATATTGACTCCCAAAACTGTAGAAAAAGTCCAATTCGGTTCGAAGTTAAGAAATTTACGATTGTTTTATGGCTTTGAAAAATCATCAAAATTATCCCCTGAAAAATGATTTTAGTTAAAAACCCTGAGACTTGAAATATCTTTTAAATGCCTTAAGATATGGTTGTAATAAAATCTTTCTGACAAAATGTTTAGAAGTTGAAAAAATTAAAAACAGATATAGTGACGAATAAGCATAGATGCGCTCGCACGAGTGTGTAAGATGTACAACAGAGTGCGCGCGGTGAAGTTCAGAGGGGTTTCAAGACCCTAGTCTTGCTTGTTTGCCTGGTTTTGAAACTTTTCGCCGCTTCTCTGTCTTGTGTAGCCTCGGCGCTCGCCGGTTATCGATTGTCGAGTTATCCACTGTTTTAAATTCTGGCTTCTGAGCAGGCTAATTGACTAATAGCAAACTGCGACAATTTTATTGATGTAAAATTCTGATTGACCAATATTACCAAAAATTCTTATTTATACATTACTAGCCGCTAGATTTGAAAAAAAGAGTGCAATGTCTATGACTTTATTCACTGACAATAAATTTAACCATTTTTCAATAGAAAAGCCTCCCAAAAAACTTCTAATGTCAGTTTGATTTTGAATGTTCATTGTGTAACATTTTTGAATTACAATCCGTTAATTTAAAAAAGTTGTTTACTCCATTGACTCTATTTTTAAAAAGCACACAATAGAGAAAAAGTATTATTTTTATTTAATATATGAAGAATAAAATTTTAGTTACTAACTTAACTTTAGTTCTGTTATGAATTAATGTTGTAAATTTTAACATGTCACAAGAGAATAAAGAAAGTCTTAAGATTTCTAGAATAATTATTTTTAAAGAATATTTGAAATGTTTAGAAATGTATGCAGAATTTTAAACAAATTATGAAAAATTCCAATTTTAAAACATTCAATAATATTTTCTAAACTTGTTAAGATTTCAAAACACTTTTCTTAAATGTAGATTTTTGAAGATTTCGAAAAAGAACCTTTTTAAGGATTATCAAAGGTTTCAAGAGCGTAAAAGTTTTTTATTTCTTTTAACCAAAAATATTTGTAAAAAAATGATTGCTTAATGTTACGAGAAAGAGTGTAGAATATTTTTAAGAAAAATGTATTACCTAAATAGCTTTTAAACTTACTCGAATGTTTCCTAATATTTTGTAAAATCCTGGATTATAATAAAAAAAATTCTAAATTTCTAAATGCTTTCTCAGATCAGAACATTTGAAATTTTTAAACATTATTTTTAATTTACTTAAGAATCTTAGGCAAATTATATTTGTTTAACTTAAAAAAAAACTGATAATACTCACATCCTTATTCTTAAATCTTTGAATCCAATTTTACGCCTAATTTAAGTTTTTAAAAATTCAATTCAAACACTTTTTTTAAAGTTATGGAAATTTTTAATTATTGTTATTCGAAAATTTTATGTTGATTAAAAATTATTTTCCCCCTCAAATCGAAAAATGCACGCGCTCGATCGGTCATTTCCCTATTTTTTCCCTGGTTAAAAAAATATTTCAAGGGCATAGAAATTGAAACATTCAATGTCTTGAAGCTGACAAATTTTTGAATTTTAAACTTTTAGAATAAAATCTTTAAAATTTTCAATTCAAACGCTCAATATTTTACACGTAAAAGTAGAAGCTTGTCACAATTTTACATCGAAGAATTTAAAAATAAATGAAGTGAAACTGCCGGATACATTTAAACATTTGTTTTTCAATATTGTAAATTTCAAAGATATGAAATATATAAATCCACGCTATTATTTGCAAAGCTAAATGTGTGAATTTTAAAAATTATACCATTTGAAGCAATTTCAAGTTAGAATCATTAAAAACTAACCAATTATACTTTTTTTTTTAAACAGAACCGTTGATACATTAGAAGTTAGTTTGTTTAAAATTTTAAGTCATTAAAATTTAATAATTGTTCAGATGCTGTTAATACATCGAAATTTGTTTTTGTCTTGCTTTTTTTGTTGTTGAATTTAAAAAAAATTTAAGTTATGTTTGAAATTAGTTTTAAACTTATAAATATTATTGTTATATTTGATTTTTTCTTGAACGTTCTTAATTCGTGCAAATAAAAAAAAACTCATTTAAGTATTTAAGATTCTCGTATGACAATTTTGGACATTTTTGTGAATCTTTTTATAGATAAGCGTTTGTTTATTGCTCTACTGCCCTGCATTTATAATATTTCCAACATTAATAATACTAAATAATTAATAATATACCACAACATCACAAATAAATTGAAACCGTTCAAAATATAAGAGTTTTTTCAATTGAACAATCTCTGCTTTAAATATTTCAGATTGAAATTTAGAAAATAGAAAAATTTCAAAACGTTAAATATTGAAATGTTTGTATAATAGAGTTTTGAAACTAGGATCAACAAAAATTCAAAGCTGATTAAAGCGTTCAAAATCTAACTTTCAAAAATTTTCAACTATCTGCAAATTCTGAATTGTAAACTTGGAAGTTTATTGCCATAATATTAGTAGTCATAAATAAATTAAAAGCGTTCAAAAAATAAGAAAAATCTTTTTGAATCGGGCAATCTCTAAATTAAATTATTTCAGATTGAAATTTTGAAAACAGAAAAATTTCGAAACGTTAAATATTGCAATGTTTGTACATTAGAGTTTAAAAAATGGGATTAATGAAAATTCAAAGCTGATTACAGCGTTCAAAATCTAATTTTCAAACAAGTTCAACTATTAAATAAGAATAAGTTTCAATTCGATGGGATTCAAGTCTTCGAATTTTGAATTGTAAATTTAGAAGTTTGTTTGTAAAAAATTAATAATTATAAATAAATCAAAAGCGTTCAAAAATTAAAAGTATGTTTTTGACTTGGAAGAAGTTTTGACACCAGGGTTATTCCGGTGAACAAAAAGGGGATTTTTTCAGGACGTAAATATCCAACATACCTTCATGCTGTTTTGGTCGATTTTCCGAATTTTGAAAAATTGTATTTTTAAAAAGACATGTGAAATATTCAAATTATCCATTAGTAATTATCTGTGTAAAAAACACGAGGGAACTGTCTACAAAGTAACAGCGGGTTAAAAATAAAAGTTATTACATAAATTTTTGATTGCTAAAATTCCTAGATTCCGAATTATTATGTTTTAGGCAGTCAACTGTAAAATAAAAAAAAACTATTTTTAAATTTTAATCCGAAAGCTTAACAATGGACTCGCAGTGAGCGTCCGGTACGGCTATGCTATTGAGATAGCCTCTTTCCTTCTAATTTATGGTCGAATTCTTATTTCAATTTCGAAAAGGACATGTGAAAGCCTTCTACCTGAGTGAGTGCCTTCGGAGAATATTCTGTGAACCCTCACGATAGAAGATCTCAGAATATTCTGTAGCTAGCGAAAAAAACCTGTTCCGTTTCAGGCAATCTGCAGATTCGATTTGAATAATTTCGTCCGAGTGAGATAGTCTGAGAGAATTAGGTCCTTTTAAGAGTGACGCGACGGTTCTATAATGCCCTATTGTGTTCGGCACGTACCGAGCAGGCACAGTTATTTAGAGTAATTGACCATCTCCAACAAGACTCCCTTTTTAGTTGAATTAAAAAATGTTTTCTGTTTTTGCGTATCTTATTCTATTTACGAGATACGTTATATTCATTCAAATTAAAAAAAAAGCGCAATAGGTATCTAAAATAACCGAAACACGCAGATTCCGAATTATTATTTTTGATAAGCTTTAAAATTAGGACATTGTAAAGCCTTGAAATCATTTAAACGAGCTACCTAGATATCATTAAAAATATCTACCTGAGTGCCTTCGGAGTATATTTTCTTAAGCTTCTCGGAGCCTGGGAATCTTCAGTTAATATTCTGAGATTTCTATCGGTAGGGCTGCATCATTAAAAATATCTACAAGAGTGCGGGCGGAGAATATTCTTTCAAGCTTGTCTGAGTCTGAGAATCTTCGCTTTTGGAGATTTCTATAGGTAGGGAACGCTATCGCGACAAAAGGTATTAAAACGCATATTTCAAATATGCGATTAATTACGCATTAAAAACTGCTTAAATCCTACGAATCTGTACACATATTTATTTATTCAATTTCCTGACCGGCGATACAGATAAAATTCTGTTTTTAAATTTATATTAATTTTAAAATTCTATTTCTACCAACCCCATGTTAGCATCGACAAGATAGTACGTCTGAACTTGAAAACGAATAGAAAACAATAAATAGAAAAAAGAAATTTAAATTTAAATAAAACTCACCTTTTCGAAAAGTAGATTGGCGATTTTGTCCATCTTTTTCTTACTGCCACTTTTCTTAGATTTAAACTTAATACGTGGGGTATGCGCTTTACAAGGCACATTAATTAAAGCAGTATTAAAATCACTCAAAAAATTGTCATCAGGAGTATCGGTTTCTGCTTTTTCTTCTATCTCTGGCATCAGGAAGACGGAAGAAAGCCGAGGCCAAATTATAATATCTTTGCTCAAGCACTGAAGACAACTGAACACAACTCACAACTCACAACACTAGACTCAAGGTGGGAGATTGCCGAACCCATGCCTATACAATTCCGAGAGATTCTCCGCAGCACCTCCTCCATCTTGCTCCATCCCTAAGATTTTGCGAACTGAAATAAAGCGCCCCCAATGCCCTTAGCCAGTTTACAAACTAAAGTAGATGATAGACGCTTCTACTGGAGCGGTCAAGCAGGGCGGCATTTTACCAGTTTGACAATGTCAGCAGAGAAGATTGGAGTGCGTAATTTTCCGTATATTGTCATAAAAGAATCTGGAAGATCTTAGGGCCATGTAACCAAAGATCCTAATATATTTGATGTGACAAGGGTCTCACGTAACCAGATTCCTATCTTATCGACACTTTTTTATTTCTCAACTTATTTGTGACAATCTAGGAAAGATTGTCGTTTAGATTCGTCCCGGTAGAGGCAGCACCTCTCGGACTAGTAAATAAACGGGACGAATTCGAAACTTTGAACTAAATAAGCAAACGATTTATGAGTAGTAAAAGCTTAAGTAATTAAAGAAATATGAAGTAACTCAGCCACTCGTCTCCGTAAATCAATTCGCTTGTGAACGTCCGTTCGATTACAATTCTATTTCCTTTATAAACTCTATAAATAAATTGTTTATTTGGATTTAACAAATTTATTAAGTTATTATTGGTTTAATTTAAACCGTTAATGAGCAATTTAACCTTTTATTTTAGTATTTTATTTCCGAACCGAGTGGACATCGTTGGTGAATTATTCAATTTTCTAATTTTGGCGAGAGGATTCTTCAATCTATAGTGGGAAAAACTCACGTTCTTTTGATTCATATTTAAATTAAATTTAAATTCTGTTTTCTACAAATAAAGAATATCTAAAATTTCAAATATTTAAATTTTCACGCTAAAATTACTAGAAACGTTACATATTTTTACACGAAGCGCCACATCGAGTTAAAAATTTGGGATAATAAATAAGAGGCACTAACTAAGTTGGGTCTGGTCCTAAATTTTAATAACTATGAAAAAAGAAAAAAAAAGTTAATTACAAAAAAAAACTTCTTTCGTCATTGTTAAAATTTAGGACCAGACCCACTTTTCTTAGTGCTTCTTATTTATTATCATAAATTTTCAACTCGATATAGCGTTTCGTGTAAAAATAAGTTAGGAAAAAAAGTGCCGGTAAGGTGGGAATCTGGTCACGTGACCCACTCGTCACATTTGTGAATAAAATATCGGACTGAAACTTTGGAAAATGTATCAGAAGACCATTTTAGTAAGTTTATGTACTTAATTTGAGTAAGAATTTGGAAAAAAATCATTCTCAAAGACATTAACTGAAGCCATACATTGACACAATCTCGAAATTTTTTGAACCTAAGATCTTTTCTTATATTTAAAATATCTACGAGATGTAAACAAATATAAAAAAAGTTCTTAGTTTGAACAAATGTTCCCTGTTATATTATGTGTAATATCTTTGACAATAATTTTTAGTGAAATTTCGACTGTGTGTCACATGCACTTAAGGCAATTTTTATAATTATGCACAATTAAAAGTTTTGAATAAATTTGTCTTTTAGTATAAAATTCATTTTCTAGGTTAAAAATTCATCTTTTCGAAAGAAATTTAAACTTTTTTTTAATTCCGTTGCTTTTTGATTGAAAATTTAAATATTTCATTTGTTTGTTTTTTGTTACGAATTTAAGTTGTTTTTTTTTTTAATATTTGATAAATTTTCGGAACTCAGAATTTTCTAAAGTTTATAAGTCTTAAAATGACGCAAATTTCTCTTAAAAATTTAAAATATCTTTAAAAATATTTAAACTAGATTCAAAATACTTCGGAGTTTTTTCTCGGAATGCATAAAAAAATATTTAAATGTTTTAATATCCTTTTAAATTTTCTCTAGAGCTTCATTAAAAAAAAAAAAACATTTTCAAATTTTCCTATCAATCTTAAGAATATTCTTCTATTCTGTAGAAACCTTTGAAAGTTGTGAAAAATTTTCTAAGTAGTTTATACGAAATCTTTAAAAATCTTTACATTTTTGACCATTTATTTAAAATGTCCACCATAACTAAAATGACATCAAGAAATAATCTCTCGTTTGACACATTTTAAAAGTTCAACTAAAATTTTTTAAATAATAATAATGAGTTAATTGCATCCATTTTAGGAAAGGGGCCAAAGGACCTAAATTTACTTGATTTATTATTTAATTTTCAAATAAAATCAATAAAAAGTAGGTATTTTAAGTTGTGCGTGCTTGGGGGAGGGGGGGGGGCATACTCAAAAATATCTTTGAGCATGCTCAAACAGCATCTGGTAATAATTAAACAGATTATTGTGTTTTGAACTTATTGTATTATTTAATTTCAAAGGTTTTGATAAATAAAAAAATATATCTAAATACGAACAGACACTTGTTTCCGTTTCCGGAATTCCAGTAACAGACGAAATGAACTATGCGCAAAAATTTAAATTAGTTTTGAATGATATATTTGTTTAAATTACGAACCTGTTTCTAATCAAAATTTGCAAACCGCAATTTCATAAGACTTTCAGTGGTGGCAAATAAATAATTCAAAATGGTAATTATTATTGACGTGCATTTTTTTCTTATTTTCGTGTGGGAGTGTATCATTTAAAATTCCAATTCTATAAAAGACGCAATTATAAATTACTCTAAAATATATATTTTTTTTATTCTTCTGAACTCGCTGAAATCGGGTAGTTATATATATTATATATTTTTAAATTAAGAGCTTTACAAAATAAATGCGACTAAACAAAGAAATTTTTTGAAATAAACTTAAATATTTTTTTTAATGTTTAAAAAGTATACTTACAGATTTTCGGCGAAAATTAGGTATTACTGATTGCGAGACTACGCTTTCAATTTATTCAATACAGATAATTTCAATACTTAAATTTCTTATCAAATTTAGGGTTTCTACTGAAATTCTAGAAAAATTCCCTGACAATTACAGATTTTTTGAGTTACAATTTTTCATAATACAGTGCCATTAAACTTTCTCACTTTTTTAAAAAAATCCACGAGTTTATTATACATAATTTTTTTCTTCAGTTTTTAGGGGTTAATTCATATTAAAAATCAATGTGGGGACTTTACAAAATTCAATATAAACCGCTTCAAATTCTTCATTTGTTCAGTAAAAATATTGCTTGTTTAACAGGACAGACGATTTTTCAATGAAAAGATTATTTTCCACGAAGAAAAACGATTCTTCAACAAACATGAATTCTCAACGAAACAGATTAAAAAATATACAGTTTTGACCAAATAGTTGAATTTTGCACTAAGCAAGATTAATTTTCCAACAAAAATGAAAATTTAATTTTTCACACAAAACACATTAATTTTTTAAATAAAATAATTACAAATTTTACACACAAATAAATGAACTTTCCGGCTAGTAGAATAAATTTCTACCAAAAGACTGTTTAAAAAAACGAATTCTCGACCAAATAGTCGAATTTTCAACTAAAAAAGGACAATTTTTTAACTAAAATGGAAATTAAATTTTTAGGCAATAAATTTATTTACAACAATAACGAACAACTGGTATATTCAAATTTTCAACTAAAAAATATCAATTTTAAATCAG
>JAAAKG020179501.1:0-26172 GCA_010014905.2 Druon quercuslanigerum
TAGGTGCATCAAACACTTCTTAAACTCTTAATATTCAAAAATTGGTTATTATGGATTTAAAAATGGATTATGATTTTAATATCAGGACTATTATTTTAAATTGCTTTATTTTATTGAAATATAATTTTTTATGTAATTATAATAATTATAAAATTAGAGTATATTTTTGATAAACTTAAATCTTAATTTAAAAATAAAATTTCTAATTATTCATAAACAAATTGATTTTTAGTTAATTTAAACTGTGCGTATAAAACATTAAATTCCATTGAATATTTAATTTAATATTATTAAAGTAACGAGAGCTAGATGTTGATTATTTTATTTTGTAATTCTCAATTTTACCGTGAAGATTCCAATTTTGGTTTAAGTTCCCAATATAACCAAAAGTCTCGAGTTTAAGGGTTCCAAGGGGCTCAAATCAGGTCAAGAATTTTGACAGTTCTGGGTCAGAGCAGAGTAGACCCAACCTACCCGCCTGGGATCGCTAGTAGATACAGGATCTACCTTTGGAGACCCCTGAATTAGAAACTTCAAAAATTAATTAATTCAAACTTGAAGCATTAAGAATGACACGATTCTTCCATTTTTCTTTCGATTCAACTTCATCCCGCCTTTCACCTGAGGGGATGGCTGCCCTGAATGGGCAACAAAACACAAATGAAAAATAAAAAATTATAATTGGTGAACTATATCATTACATTGTAAACATACCATGAATTTTTTCTAAAGGAAAGTTCCGTTCAATTATCAAACTCTCTGGCTGTTTTGGGTGTTTTGATTCGCGTATTTCTAACAAAATTGGGATTTCCCTAATTTTATAAAAAATACTTCTGTCGAAGAAGATATATACTAACGGAAATTCAAAAATTGATGCTTGGTGCTCTTGTATAAATTAGATTTCTTCCACTAGTTGGGAGTATATTAAATTTTCTGCTAAATTATAACGATAATACTTATAGTTAGTATTATTATTTGGTAAAAAAAGTATTATTTATATATAAACATAAATAAAACCTCACATCCTAAAACAAATTTTCATTTTGGAAATCAAAACTTGAGTATGTCAATAATTTGTTACATTTTTATTTTTCCTTCATAAGTACACTTATCCAAATAACATGTTTGTAAAAAATAAAAATGCTTTATATTTGGTATAATGTATGAAAACCATTGATCATGAATTCACATAATTTGCTTGCATCCACAAGTGTGATTTGCGCATTCAATTCAATGGTTTCATAAAAAAAAAATTGTCATTACATAAAGATTTTGCAGAACAATTACTTGAGTCTTGAACTTTTATCATATAACGGTGCGAAGCAACAGAAGAGGAAAAGTGAAAAGATTCTACTAGTTGCGAGAATATAAAGTATTAGGTTTTAGAAACTACACCAAAGTTAGTCACAAAGCAGGAAGTTGAATGCTTTCTGAAAATATTATTTAGGTACCATTTAGTTTTCCAAATTCATTCATCCTATTTTCGAGCATTTAAAAGGGTAGAAAGTTATGAGAGTAGACACTCACAAGGGGATAAATTCTAGTTAGATTTTCATCAATTTTATTTTTGTTTCCTAATTTTGATATCCCCCACAAGCCATATACAGTTTGGCAAAACATACTTTAAGTCTACTAGTAGGTTCGGCTTCAAGATTTAAAAGTTCTATGCATGGCTTTTCGTCGTACTCGTAAATTCGACCTAACAACTTTTTTCGATAAAAATAAAATTAGCAGAGTTAAAGCATTTAAAAATTGTAAATAACAAACGAAAATGAACATTTTAAGCCAAAAAGCGCACGATATTGAAAAAAGTCAAGAGAAGAAAATCGTTGCTTTTTACAAGTCCTAAAAGATTATCATAACAAATTTGTGAATTTTCTGGAAAAATCGAAAATTCAAAATTTTATGGCACAAACAGTAATAAAAAATTCCGTTTTGAGGTCAAACTATGTGAGATACGAAAAAATATGAATAGACAAAAATTGTGCACCTAAAAAAGATCTTCAAATTCGTTATTAAGCACTTGTTTATTTGACGCGTAGTTTTGGTTTTAGTCGCAAGAAGCAACATTATTTTAAAATTCCTACGAAAAAATTTATGAATTTAATTTCCTTCAATAATCTTAAGAAAATATACAAATAATAATTTGTTAATGTCCTTTTTCACGGGAAAACTGTCTTTTTTAAATTATATTTTTCACAAACAAATGTATTTTATATAAATTTTATTAGTTGTTTTTATCATGTTTATAAATTATATTAAAAATTAGAAGTAGGGTCGAGGTTTTTCCAACAAAAAATTCTTTTAAAAAAACTATCTTCCAGGTCAATAAGGTATTCATATTTTATACCTTTCGAAGACAACATTTCCTTGCTGCAAAAATTCAGGTGTGTTACCCGATACTTTTTAAAAATCTAGTTCTTCTAAACACTCATCATTTATCTGATAATATACAAAGTTTAAAAAACCTCGTTCATATTTCTAATTTAAAATATAATTGGTAAACATAATGAAAAGAATTAATAAAATTTATATAAAATAAATTTGCTTGCGAAAAGAATGATGAGGTTAAAAAATTCAGTTTTTCCGTGAAAGAAGGTACACACTAAGTCCCACATAATAAAAGTTTCGGGGGTTGCCTCGCACTGGCCTCGTTATTAAATCGGTACGCTTGAAACGTAAACAGTCAGTGCTACCAGAACCTTTTCACTGTGGTCCTTCCAAGGCGAGATCATTTATTTAATCCTTTAAAAAGATTATTGAAATAAAATTATAGTTATACAAATTTTAATAAATAAAAAATTTAATTAAAAACAAAGTGCAGGCAGCGAGAATCGAACAAGCAACATTTCGGCTATGAAGTTTAAACGCGACTGCCTGAGCTACCGGCCAATTTAAAGTACGTTTTGCCAAAAGAAAAATGTCATATTTATATTTCTGTATGACTTGTGGCAAATATTTCAAGACTTTCATTGCAAAAATTATGAAGCGAAACTAAAATTGACGATAATTGCCGGGCTCCCATTGTCAGAAAACTCTTGCCAAGTTCCAAAACATTTTATGAGTCATTAATATATTGATTTTATGGAAAAAAAGACTTTAAAATATATTTTTTATTTAAATTAATGCACTAGGAATAATACGAAACTCGAACCCAAAAAATGTAGATTAAAAAATATTTCTGTTATATTTTGGTTCTGTCCCATGGTTCGAGTAGTAAGCTAATACAGTAAACTTTCACTTATGTCCCCGCTCGCGTATGTCCCACGCACTTAATTCCCCGGCCCCTATATGCACTTATTTCCCCGTGTGCAGTTTCTTCACCTCCCACACGGTCCCTGTACGGGCTCTACGGTTACACCCGCGAGAGTGGTTGGCCAATTAAAAAAAAGGAGGCCCGAAAAGCGGGAAATTTGAATTGAGTATTTTAATATTACGTCATGGGAATGCAGACTTTTTCGAGGAAATATTCGAAACGTAAAATTAACTCATAAATGTCAGAATAGCAATATTTCTCCAGTACAGAATGCATTTTGTTAATCAGCTGGGAATTTGGCAACTCCTGTAATCCAGAGACTTGGAAGCTAGTTTTGGTGTTGGATCTTATTGATCAGGCTGCCAGAACAGTCCCACTCCCGGGCGCGATCCCACTACTGCTCGCCACAGACTTTTGGCTGCTGGCATTTTGTCGATTGACGACCTTTCAGTGTCCCACAATGCAATAAATTGTTCGAAATTTGAGATGCGAGTACCCGATCTGATACACTAACCTCAAATTTTGGTCGTGACACTGAAAGATTTCTAATCGACAAAAGAATGGAACATGACTGAGAAAATAATTCTACACTTGAAAAATATTACTATTAAGACCTTGGTAACTTACCGTTTCGTTTCGAAAATTTGCTCCAAAAAGTGGTGTGAATTTGCAGTGCAGAGCCATGTAGGTAACAAAAATCATGTAACCTTACTGGCGACTTATATTTCCATCAATAGTACCAGGATACATTTGAAATGGCAGTCCCTTGTAACTTACTTGTAATTTTAGATCCTTTTATCCAAAAGGTGGTCTCAATTCCTGTGTCAGACATTGAAAAGTTGTCAACAACTGTGCTAACCTTCCTGACACTTGCACCTAACCGTCTATGACCATGAGGTCATGATGCAATACTCAATATGCCGCCAAATATTTGAATCGGTTTTTGATTCTAGTATAAGAATTTTTAGTTGACAAATTGTACTATTTCAAAAAAAATAAAAAATCAGGCATGATAATCAATCGCATGCTAACGAAACGCGACTGTTTCAATTGCACATGTGCCGAAAAGCATTATTATTGATAGTATATCTTTATTGATTTAAAATGGACCCGCGCTTTTCGGCACATCCGCAGTTGAAAAAGTGGCTTGCAGTGGACGTATCAATAATAGGCCGAGACAGCCAATGAACGTTGCTGGACAAAAATATCTTGACTACTTGCGGTAGAGGTAAGCGCCCTTCCAAAGGGGGACATTAGTGAGCGTAAACGTTTCACGATGGAGTACATAGGTGGAAGTTTACTGTATTATAATGTTAAACTCAAACACAATATTGGATGCTGTAAAAAGTAATGCGTACAAAAGCTTGAGGTTAAATAAATGAATAAATGATTGAATGAATGAATGAATAAGTAAGGAATAGCAAAAAGATTTTGAAATATGTTAGAAAATTAAGTATAAACTGAGAGAGAAAAATGGTTAATATGCAGTGAAAACAAAACATAAACCACTTGCGTTGCTGGAAACAAAAAATTTAAAGCGCATTATGAAGATTAATCGGCTGGTCAAAAAATCAGTAAAAATAATGTTCAACTAATTTAATTTTTGTCTAGCATGCAAGATGAAGTATAAAAATGAGAGTAAAATAAGAATCTGAAACTGTCAGAAATAACTTATAAATAAAATAAATTGAGAAAATGCATTAAACGCACCATTTTGGCCCATTACGTGACGCTGGTTACCATGCGACAACCCAGGATGTTGCATATGATGAGCCATATGGGGTTGGGGTTGATGGTTGGGCATCGACAGTATTTGATGTCCTGCATGTGGATTATTCCGATGTGAATGGGGATGCTGAGGTTGCTGCGGAGGGGCCATAGTAGCCTGGTGCATCGGACGCATCGGACCTCCCATTCTTTAAGTTTAAAAAAACAGAAGTATTTATCAGAGTGAAATTTTAAGAAAATTCCACGAAAACCCTAGGTTACTTTATATTTTTAAAGGTACAATGGGAAAATATGGTAAAGTGACATTCTTTCGAAAAATGTGTTTTTTGTATCACGAAATCGTGAGAGTAATTTGCGATTGACTAACATAATTGAGATTGTAATTCTTAATTATCTATAATCAAAAATGGATGTTTAAAATTGCGAATATTGAATAAATTGACAAAATGCTTAATTTGCGGTGCCTGAAATTTGTAAGAGAAGTCGAATACTTCACGAAATACAGCGTAAAAATATAAGCAAAGCACATTGCGAATTTTGTCTGGCAAAAGTGGCCGAGCACGCTTCTTGTTACAAAATAAAAATCCCGCATGTGTAGTCGTTCAGGTTTCATTGAACATAAATAATACTTGTACAGTCATATTTAGTATATTATTGTTTTTTTTTTTCATTGCGAGTTTTCAACGTTTATGGGAAACGAAAAATAAAAGTTGTTTTCAAACCCTAAATCTCAAAAATCGAAAAAAAAGACTCTAAAATGTGTTCCAAGTTTGTTACCTACAATCTGAGGAATCATTTTGGTAGATTTTGATGGTAAATAATTGTTGAAAAATGTTTAATACCCATAGCTACCTGGAAAAAAGTTTAAAGTTGAAAACGACTGTTTTTCTTGGCAGCTATAGGGATGTAAATTTTTTTGAAATGATTTACTATCAACATCTACAAAATGCATGACTAAAATTTTAGGACAGAAACTTGGAAACCATTTTAGAATTTTTACATTCTCATCTCAATGAGAAGGTATCTGTTTTATGCGAAAATTCAATTTCGGGGAATTCATCAAATCTCGCAGTTTTCAGGGTCACTGATTGAGAACAAAATCAATTTCACATCGGTTTCTGTCGCCTGTGTCATTCGTAGACACGGCAACTTTAGAATGACTTTTGCGATTTACCTGCCTTTTGACAAATTATTTTAAGGGTTGGAAAAGGAAGAGTTGGTCAACCAGCTATTTTTGACCAATTCTTCTGGTTTGAAACATCTAAAATGTTCTTAAAAATAAATAAAATAAAATAAAAACTTCCATTTTTCAGCAAAACTATAAGATATGAATCAAAAGTTAAAAAGCAAAATTTTTATTTAAAAATACGAACAAATATTCTTAAAATAATTTTTTTGATAAGACCCATATTTTTTGTTTTAATCGGGAAAATTTGTATTAAAAATAATAAATTCCTTTTTTCGGTTATTTTATGCAAGATAAGAAAAAGAATGAGCAGGCAAAAATTGTTAGCCGATAAAAGACCTTTAAATGTACGGCTAAACATTTTTTTATAGGGCGCATAGTTTTTGTTTTATTAGTAAAAAACATTAAAAATTGTTTAATACATTTTGTAGAAAAACGAAAGAAGATACAATAAAATGTTTAAGACAAAAATTGTTCGCCTAAATTGGATCTGAAAATTTGCAAAAAATAAAAAATAAAACAATGAAAATACGTACATTTCAATATCAATGCACATTATGAGTTGTAAGAATACACATTTCATCGAAACGATACTTTTTCAGGCCAGCTTTTATTAAATCACCAAATTACAGTTGTCCATTGTTTAACCTTTAATTTTAAAAGGTTTATACGCAAATGTGAGAGATTTACAAACACCGAGCATGTAGTGCGATGTAAATACATTGTCGTGTGCAATAATGTGTCCGTGCAGCGGCAGATTTTTTTCCTTGTTTTTTAAGATTTAGGGGGTTTAAAATTAATGCTTTTCTCAGCAGCTAGGGGGTTAATGTTTTTATGCAATTATTTACCATTAAAATCTAAAACATTCATGTCCTACATTTTATGTAAGAATTTTGGGACAGATTTGAGAATTTTTTCGAGTTTTGAGGCTTAGGGGTTGAAAAAAACAATTAGGGGGGTGGAACATTTTTATCAATTATTTACTATTACAATTTACCATGCAGATGTCTTAAATTTTATTTAAGGAACGTAGAATAGATTTGAGGCATTTTTTTCTATTTTTAAGACTCAGGGGTTAAAAATTACTGCTTTTCCTGGCAGCTAAAAGGATGAAACTTTTTTAGCAATCATTTATCATAAAAATCTACCATATTCATCTGTTTGGTTTGAGGTAAGAAACTTGGCACACATTTTATTTTTTTAATCGATTTTTGAGATTTAAAAAGATAACACTTTTTTTACAAATATTTGGCATTCAGCGCTACAAAATTCATTCTTCAGATTTTAGATAAGGATATTTTTTTTTTTCACATAAATGCTGGAAGCTTCAGTTCCATCTGTGAGCATGTAAGATTAAATAATTACTTTTTTCATTTATAAACGTTATATTCAACGTGTTCAATTTAGGGAAACTTTCGACAAATAATTGCAGGCTATTCTTATATAAATAATTTATAAATTATAACGATATTATAATTAAATTCATTAATAATGCTAAAAACATAATTAACAATTAAATTTGTTTCTAAAGACCATGAGATTAAATAATAATTCAAACAAATTTGTATTTTATCTAAAAAGCTACACATTTTATAACAAAGTTATTTTCACAGCTAAAAAAATTTTTATTATCCTAAATAAAAAGGATCAACAAAATCGAAGTTTAGTCTACCAAAATTACATCTTAGGTATACAATAAGTTAACTTAACAATATTTTCAAATAAATCATAATCATTTAATCAATAGTGTATACCGTTTCTTAGTTTAACACAACTTTGTAAGTCTTTTAAAACTAACAGTGAAATATCAATAAAAAATAAATAAAATAAAATAAAAAGTTTTTCCGGTAGTTCTCTCTACTGCTTTATGAACTATTTTTCTTCTATTTATTCTGGAATAGAACGAATTAATTTGGAACGAAATTTCTCCTTTAAATACATTGTTTTTAATTAAATCAATTTTTTAATCAGTTTAAAAATTTGGACTGAATTGTTTTCGGAAACATGTTGTATTGTGAACTCTTTAGCACATTATGTCTCTACATATCCTAATTAGTAACTGTCAAGGAATTTGAGCGTAAGTGTAAATTGTTTAAAACTGAAGCAACGCACGTGTTTAAAATTGATAAACAAGATACGAAAGTGATTTTATTATTTTACTGAAAATGAAATCAGTTTTAAACTTCAAAAGAACAACAAAAAAACACAATTTCACTAAAATAACAATATAAAATCAAAATACACCACAAATATATTATTGTATTATAAAAATCCAATGTTGCTTACTTAATTATTTATAAAAGGTTACAAATCGTTCAAAATTTTAGGTAATATTTGTAAACCTTTTTCGAGGTGTTTTAGGATTGCATTTTAAAGCTACTGATTAAAATTTTTCTTAAATCTTGAACGAAAACTCTTTCAAAATAGAATATGTAATTAAACATTGTGAAATTAAAATTATTGGACTTTTATTAATTCATTACTGCAATATTTTTTGACCATAAAGCCATAGCTTCTTAAGTTTTTGATCAATAATTAATTATTAAAACCGAAAGGTTGTTTAAAACAATCTCTACGAGTAATTTAAGCTTATTCTCAAATACAATATCTAAAGAGGTTACATTTATAACACAAAATATGCACAGGGCATATATGTAGAACCACAAGGTGCTATCTCGTGCCACGTTGCCAGATTATAATCATACAAATAAAAAGATATGACAATCAGCGTACAATTCAAAACGGCTTTCAACGTCAAAATTATGGAAGATTAATGTATAGCAACATTGTGAACATCTTAAGTTATTTTTTCAGTACAAAGATTTACGAGAAAACAAATTTCATTTCAGTAAACAAGGTCTTGTACGAATTACCCAAATTTGAAACACAGCTCCTGTGAAGTTGGCAAAATCAGACATAGCACGCTACATGGATTTAGGGTCACGATTTCTCAAAAGTTAAACAAAAAAAAGCGAACATCACTAATGCCGCACGGTTCGTTTAAAATTAACTTCGGAATTCTCACTCTCCGCGAATTTCATAGCCTTGAATCTTGATTAGTGGTCGAAAAACTTCAGTTTCAAAATGCTCTCACTTTTCAGCTGATTAATTTTTTCATATTCCTAGATACTTAACAATCAATATTCTAATCGGGTAAGATTTTTACTTTTAAAAAAATCCAAAATAATTTCATTGATTTCAGTAAAATTTATTAAATTAATTAAATTCGCAAAGTTTGAAAAAACTTTTTACAATCCATTAAATTGGACCGAGTTTACAAGAATTCAAGTGAATAAAAAAAGTCCACTGATTTTCAACTAATTCCGGATAAATTAGTAAGAACGCAGAGTGAATTCTAAACGAATTGCAAAAAATGCTTGAAAATCTCTTCAAATATCCCGTAAAATTCTATACAATTTGATACTTCCTGCAATTCTGAAAATTTGATTAAAATAATTTAAGAGCTTTTAAAATCCCTTAAAATCATTGAAATCCTAGAAAATCTGGTAAAATCACTTGGAATGTTTTAAAATATCCTAAAACCTTATAAATCATATACAACTATTTCCTATCTTCCGAAATTCTATAAAATTATCTTTAAAATCCTTTAAAATCCCTTAAAATATGTTGAACACCATTGAAACTTTTTAAATCTCTTCAAATTCCTTGGAAGTTTTAAAACTGCGCTAAATTCTTTATAATCCTTTGAAATCCCTTCAAATGGTTGAAATCTATTACAAATTCCTTGGAAACTTTAAAAATACACTAAGAGATTTCAAAAGAATTCAAGAAAATTCAGGAAAAGGAAAAAACGTGATTTCCAGATTATTTAACCAATGGGTTAAATAAAAACCTCGATAAAACCATTTAAAGCTCTTGCATATTCCCTGGAATTTTTAAAAATGCCCTAATAAATTTTAAATCATTTGAAATCCCTCCATATTATTAAAATCTATTAAAATTTGTTCAGAATCTGTTAAGATACCCTAAAATATCCCAAGAAAATTTAGAAATAGACGTAAGACCTGAATGCAATATTGGTTCATCTATGGGTGAATTTCTTTAATGAAAGGTGACTAAAATGTGCTTTGACCAAACAAAACTAATTAAAAACGACGTCGCAGCCTTGACTGTTCTCGATAGTTACTTAAAGTGCTTTTTACAGAAATGCATTGACTTTTAATACATTCTTTTTTCTAAAACCCTTGATTTTGACGTGCTTTCCAGGTTTTTCCTGGAGCTGCGGCCACTTTGTTTATGTTTTCTATATTACATTTTACATTTCTTTTTAAGTAGGCGGTATTATAAATTGCAAGAATATAGAAAATAATTCAGATTTAAACTGATTTTTATTAAAAATTATTTAGGAATATTGAAAAATGTTTTAATCAATAAAATACTTTGAATTATTTGACACAGAAACATTTATCCTCGTGACTTTTTCCATTTAGCAATATCTACATTAAATTTATACGATCCTCAGATATTTTAAACATGTTTTTAAAGGATATTACATCAACATTCTCGAAAATAGACCATTAAAACTGAGACATTGTCTATGGACATGAAATTTTCCTTAACGTTAGCCCTGAAAGAGCTGGAAAACAGGTTAGAGTTACGGAAAATTTTTTACCCACAGACAGTGCGTAAAATTAAATGATTTTTAACTGTAAAATATCTCAAGTTGTGTATGTTCACCTAAATATGAAATTGGGGGTGAAAACTGTTGGACGCTGTTTGCGACAACTAACCTACTTCCATATTGAAAATCATTCTTAAAAGCTTCATGTCGCAACAATATATTGTAATTAATCAATTTTTAAAGTGAAAAGTTTGCCTATGTTGAATTCTGGACTTAATTTGAAATTACCCAAACAGGCTTTGTGATGTTCAGATTTTCTTGAATTTGAATAATTTAAAAAATCGGCAAACAGTTTGTTTCCACTTTTCATTTTGTGAGCCTTGAAGTATTTGAAAAAATTACTACAAAAAATTTGCTAAAAAGGAAAGAAAAGTCCGAGCTTGTGGTGCAATTTCCGAATATTTTCTAGTAATTGCATTTATACAAAATAATAATTTTCAGAGAAAAAATTGTGAAATTGAAGTGAAATAATATTTGTCCTGTGACATTTAAAATACAATTAATAAACATGACAGGAAGGCCCAGATATGTTTTCAGTCTTTTACACAATATATTTTAAATATTTCAAAAATACTGTCAAAATCCATGAAAAGAGAGCGGGAGCGAAAACTATAATAGTGTATATATTGTACAGATAGTGTCTACGTGTTTCGAAAAAATACGGCTATTTTTACCAAAATTTGGGTACATGTAGCCACAGCCTTATGTCACTCACAAGTGGGGATTCCTAAATTTGAGGTGCGGAAAGCCCACATTTCTTCCAGAATCCAGACGTATTTCACACCGGTAATTGGTTTCGATCTCAGTAAACTACATTCGAAACCGCGGAGCTCAATCACGACTTTTTAATTGTAAAAAGTGAGTATTCAAGTTTTTCTTTCTTTTGCAAAAAAAAAGGCAAGCTAGAAACAAAAGACTGCTTACAGAGTAAAGCTAATTATTTCAGATTTTAATTGCAATTACTTTAACACGTGTTTTAACTGTATTAACTAATATAATCGGATAAAAACTAATCGGAAAATAACGTGTCCACCCGGTAAATTAACTATGGAACGAGCCTAGAATTTCAGCCATGATATGCACGCAAATAGTGAAGAACGATATCAAAGTAAGCGAACACCGGTAAAACCGTTAAAACTCCATGTCAAGTTTCCCCTGGCCGTGAAACTATCCAAATCATTTGCAATATATTATATTCTATAAATAAATCAGTCGATACACAGTGGGCTTGGCCCGGCTGTGAACCACCGATCATTTCGTAGCATTTTCTTACCGTAGTCTGCACTATTTCACGGAAAGTTTCAGCTGTCTCGTCGATGAAATTTTCGGCGAAACAGACGATAACCCTCTTCTACGACCACTGTCAGGCCCTTTCGAACGGCAATTGGCAAACAGTAAAGAAAACGAGTCTGTAGACTAAAATGCGGCCATTTTGCTGTAGACTCCACTGTTCAAAGGGAAGACTGCTTACCGTGTGTGTACCTGCCTAACTGGCTATCTATCGAAATGCTATCGATAGTCGATTCAAGAAACAGCTACAAACAGATTGTTAGAAAGCATCCTAGTTTGTAAATATATTATTAAAGTCCTCATAAGACAAGAAAAAAAATATAAATCTGTTTGTTTATCTGCCTACCTTGTGTTTACTCCTTAACAACAAATATCTTGCGTTTTGTATTTTAATGGAAACTCTCGAATAGTTTAGACTCGATTGTCTATCGAATGGAGGTGGAGGGCATAAGGGTCGCGCGGGAATTTTAATCTGATTTATCTCCAGGGGAAAAAAATAAGTAAGCAGAAAAGCAAAAATACGACGAAAGTAATTCTGAGGCTTGTCAGTAGTTTTCGTTGTGCGAGTCAGAGAAGGTATTAAATTTTTTTTTATATTTCGGTTTATTCTCGGCCTCCAAAATACTTTTCTGGTGATTATTTTAACGTTCTACGATAAATATGGTATTTTTCCACTCGTATTTTATATTTTTTTCATTAACTTTGCAATAATTAAGTTAAATTTGAAGTGAAAACAGATACAAGTTCACACTTTTTCTGTAATTGATGCTTGTCCTCGCCCCGTCCGTAGTTATTGAACTTTTAAATTTGCAATGACCAGTTGATTTATTTTCAAAAAAATAAATTTCGATACATTAAAATACAAGTCAAAATATCCAATTTTTCGGGCATGCGCATTTCTGTATTTAGCATCAATCGTTAATTTTGTGCATTTTGTGCACACATCACCAAAAGAAATATTAAGAAAAATGTAAATCTTACTTAAAATAGCATGAAAAATAAATGAAAAGTAATTTTTCACTTCTTTAAGCTGCAAAAGAATAGTTGATAAAATGCTAGAAGTAATTAAATCGCCTTTTTTATTTAACTCGCCCCACTCTTCATTAGCGAGAGTGCTGCCACCACAAATGCCAAAATTGTCATTTGGCAAGCTTTGGCTTTGACCATAAATCTCTGCAGCAATACTACGCATGCGTAAATAATAGCTTTCCATTGCTGACAGAAGAGAAAAATTTGTAATTCTGTTCAATCTCTATTTTGCACCAATGACAGAGTTCTATCTGACGCACGCGCAGTAGTGCACCTGGCACTCAATGGAGCACTGATTGACAAATACTCTTATGCTGGCGGTGTGTGGCGGAGTGAGGAAGTGCTTTAGTGCAAAGCCGCAGTAGTCATGTTTCGCATTTTTTTTATAAATATAACCGAAAATAGTGTAAAAAAATAATGTGCAGTTCAACCCGTCATGTTTGTTGTATATAATATTATCCAGTTAGCCAATTATTATCTATTCTTGTACTTAGTATAATGGGAAAAAAATCTCAAATTTTGAGTCTCCTGTGATGAAGGAGTCTGTCAAGAAAGCATGCGTGAAGTAGGTTATAAATGACATTGATATTTTTTTTAAACGTGCACATGTTTTGCGTTTTTTTGCACACTGCGTGTCTTAATAAATTGTGCAAGTGGTTTCGCAGTTATAGCAGCAAATTAAGAAAAATTGTCTTGTGACGCGAAGTATTCGCGTAATGCTATGTTGTCACTTAGGTTGACTTTTTGCAGTAGAGAGACTATAACGTTATTGTCAGGCTATAATTTATTTATTCTGTGTAAAGTCACATCGAAACAGGTATCTTCAAGAGAATCAATTTGATAAGGTGAGCTATAGTGTAAAATTAATTATATCAATGTATCCAAGGACTCACTAAGTTCTATTAAATTTAAAATAAGCGGACTTGGCAGTGCCTGCTGTAGTTTTTGTTGTAGCGTCCAGATAATTTGAAAAAAGCTAAGTTTGGTTTATACTGATTGGTTATTAGGAAGCTGAGAATTTATCTCATACTCTGTAATTTAGAATTTTTTTCTTATTAGATAATTTTTCATGTAAATGCAGACATTTTTTTATCTGGTTTTGAAATGCAATGTAGTTTTTCGAAACACTTCCTTTTTTCATCATAATGAATCATCGTGAAAGCATTCAATCTATTTTTCATTGCAGTTTTCGTGTTGCATATTAAAGTAAGTTTTCTTCAGCTTTCACTTGTCATATTTTAGATTCGAATCCTTGAGTAGTTAATGTTGCGTTTAAATTCTAAAGACCTCCATAATTGAATGCTCCAAAATTGCATGCAAATTTTAAAGTTCTTAAAATCAAAGCTTGTAGCCGGATAAGCATGTTTAGGCTTGGATTTGATTGATATTGGAGGGGTAAAGTTACTACTATTATATAACTAACTTACCCCAAGTATCACCTTAACAAAATTGCAATAGTTATGAACGAATTTTCTCCAAATTAATGTAACGGATTTCAATGATTCCGATACATATATGATGTATATAGTACAAAGGCAGTTTCAAAAACAAATTGAGAAGCAATTCCTTTCATTAGGAGGGGTTAAGAAACTTGTAATTTTGTAACCATTTTTTTTTAATCACCGAATTTATTTCAAATTGGTCAGGTTCCGCACTTGATGTCGCAGAATTTTTCAGAGACAAAATATCAAGTCCTTTAACGAAATTCGGCGATAGGTAGCTTCTTTTTTTTAACACCCAAAGTTTTTCTTCTAACTCCTATAATTTTTGACCTAATTAAGATATTTATTAAATGCCATTATAATTCTCAAAGCGTTTATCGTCTTATTTCGAAACAAGATGGGGCGGTTTTTCAGAAAATCTTTAAAAAAATCCAAGTGCGAACTTTTCTACATTAAGTTCAACTCTATTATATCACATGTATATAAAGTTTATTTATGTACCTCGGTCTTGGACTGCTTATTTAGGCATTGCAAAATACATTACAAATCTCAATTTTGATGATAACTTTGATATTTATTTTGTATTAATTTTTATTCTCAGTCACCCTAAAAAATGTGTAACTTCAATAAATTAATATTATTACAATTCATAATACGCATTTACCTTGAAACAAATTTATTTTTATTGTCTTGTTTTTATAATTAAAAAAGGGCGCATCTTATGAAAAATCAATTTTGTTAATTAACATTGTATCGCACCTTTTATCGTTTTTACAACAAACAATTTGTTTAATTTCAATTTTATTTTTTTGAGGATTTGAACAAAAAATGCACGTCCTACGAAAAAAATAATTGATATAAAATTTGCAGATCTTTTTTAGGTGAACAACTTGTGTCTATTTTTTTGTATAGCTTATGTCGTTTGTTCAAGTACTTTTGTTATTTTTATTTTGGCTTTTTTTTTTAATTTTGAAAATGACTACTGATAATTTTCTATTTGCTAAAAAAAAATCTAAGGCTAAATTGTTCCAAAAGCCAATCTAATGGATTAATTCTGTAAAAAGTAATCTCACGAGAATGTGAAAAAGGCAGTCTGGCGTTATTATCATAGAAACTTTGACTTACTATGGAAACTTAAAAGGTAAGCTTCAAACTTATTCTTTCTTTTGAGAAATTAAATTCTTGAAAAATACCTACAAGTCTTCAAAAATATCTTGAAATTTATCGAAAATTTATGTGAATGTAAAGAAAAATTATGAAAATTATTGCGAAGTTCCTGGAAATTTATGAAAATTATTGTGAATTCATTATTATTCATATAAAGTACAAAATATATATTTATGGAAATTGGAGTATGAAGCTTCTTTTCTTTGACCATCTCGATGGTCATCCATCGACAGAAAGTTTGGGTACATTACATTTTGCCGTTTGAAAAATCATACTTCACTTGATAGACGAATATCTGAGCAGAAATTGAATGGGACTTTATACGTAGAATGATTTATCGTCTTCAGTCATTCATTATTTGAATCATTATACAATTTTGCCTCAAATTAGCCTACGTTGGAATTATTTTAATAACCGAGTCAAAAATATTTCGTTTCAAAATTAAAAGCTTTTTTCAATCTAAATCAACATTTTCAAATCTTAGTTCCACTCTGCCAAATCTAGTAATATTGTATGAATAGAAGTTCGAGATTCGTCGTTAAGCTTTATTTTTTATAAGGTGCAAGTTCAAATATATATAATTGAATTTGTAGTCTCACCTTATAAAAAATGAAGCTTAACGACGAATCTTGGACTTCTATTAATTTTTGTAAATATTTTATATGAATACTCATCAATTTCATAATATTTACTAGTACTTTTAATTTAAATGTAAACAATAGGATTTACTCTTGATTTAATGATTGCGACAAACTTTTCGGAACATATTTCTAGATTTGGCAGAGTGGAATTAAGATTTGAAAATGTTCATTTAGATTTAAAAAAAGCTTTTAATTTTAAAAGTAAGTATTTTTTTACTCAGTAATTAAAATAATTCCAACGTAGGCTAATTTGAGGCAAAATTGTATTATGAGATATATATATATATATGATGTCGCACCTTATAAAAAAATGTAGGTTAACGGCTTTTGACTCCCAAAAATGAATATTGCACGAGTAAATATTTTGGATGAATACTCAGCAATTACATATTATTTCATCATGCACTAGATGTAGAATATAATATGTGTCTTAAATTGAACAAATTTTTTTTACCATATTTTTTTTAATAAACCAAAGATAAGATCATATTAAAGAAAATCATTCTAGATTAGAGAAAACTGTTCATTGAATTTCAGGAATTTCTTTTAATTAGAGGAAATTTTATTTGACTGAGAGCCAATCAATCTCTTTCTGAGTTTAAACTTTACTACCTAGTTGTCATTCTTGGTTATTTAAAAGTGTATTTTTTCATGTTTTAAATATATCAAAACCTTAAAAGTGTTTGAAAATGATATTTTATTATAAAAGAACATCATGCGTAACAGTTATTTAAAAGTACAGTTTTTAATATTCCAAATTAATAAAAAAAACTTTAAAAGTATTTGAAGACGATTTTTTATTATAAAGAAACATTACACGAAATATTTATAAAATATAAATTTAATCTTCATTGCCCAAGAGTAAGAGGGTTGAAAACAAAAAAGGACTTCACCTATTTGGCATAATCATTTCTCAACAACCAACCCAACTTTAATCATTTTTTTAATTTTGCAATTTTTACCTGCTTGCTGACAAAAGTCCTCAACTAGAAAATTTTCAAAGTTTGCTGATTGCAAATGTCTGACATACTGAAAATCTAATTCTTACTTATCCTTAATATTTTATAAACTGTAACAGAATAAATTAACTATTTTGGAAAATCCCGCAAACATGATATGCGGTTGCCAGGAAATTCCGAATCATACAGTAATATGTAACCCTCTTTAAGGAAAAGCCAAAAGGGGAAATTCGCGCTTGTTAAGCTCAGCTCGAATTCTGTAGGTTGGAAAACAAATCGCTGTGGGAAACTTTTTAAATGCTGCTTTTTGAGAGAAAAAGTCATTTAAAATTTATGAGTGTCATAAGCCTACGGCTTAATTTTTTTTCAAACATAAAAGTTACCCACATTTGGTCACTTCCGGGATATAATTATAATGTCAAAAGATATGGAATATTGATTGAAGTATGATTTCTCGTGAAACCCCTAAAATCGATATTTTTTACCTTTCGTCACAAAAAACACGAATATCTTTTAAACTACGGTTGACATTATTACCATAAATATAGTTCCATAACCTATTTTTGCTATAAAGAGAGATCCATACTGACTTAAAATTAAATTCCTAATACTGTGTAAATGGTTCTTTTAATGCTAAATAGAAAAAATTTTCGCGCGTCAAGAAAGCGGCCTGGCGCCGCCAGAGCTTTAAACAAAATTCCCTGACGGCGCCAGGTCCCGCCATGCATCGACTACACCACTGCAACAAAGTAAACATAATTTGCGTAATTGCCATACTTAATCTCCAAAAGATAAATAGATTTTTCTACAGATTTCACAAGTTAAGGGCTGTAAATATAATTGGTTTATTTGCCATACTTTATATTTTAAATATAAGAACATTTTTCTACAGATTTCACTATTTAACGACTGTTTGCTATAAAGCTACCTTGTACTCAGTTTCTTTTCTGTGTGTTTGTGCACGTAACTGACGAACAGTAGTAAGCAGAGCATTTTACATTAGGGTGGTAAAAAAATGTGTATTTCTTAGCGTCTCACCCTTTTATGCTGTGTTATTTGGTAAAAATATTTTCCTGTTTTTTAGGGTTTTCTAGGGAAATCCCTCATGCAGTCGGTAATATAATATAATTTATTATATTTTATAAAACAAATCCTCTGCAGCTTCGCTGGGATTCTTTTTTCACAACCCCCTTGATTTTTCCCATGTTAATTTTATTGAACTGTGTGATGAATACTTTGTACTAATGTTCTTTTTTGTTGGTCTACCTGGCTCGTGTATATTGATACTGTTCGAGATGTTTTATGCGAATTTTATAATGGGAAATGATGCAAAGACATTGCCAAACAAAGCTCAAATGATTAGTAAATGAGATTCATTCACAATCAACGGCAAGTTAAAATTTTATTTTTTAAATAAAACTTGATACTTCATGCATTGATTAATTATAGAAAACTGACAAGTCGATCAAATTTTACATAGGAAAATTTCTCTCTATATGCGTGGCATTTATCTAATAAATTATAGTATATCTTAACATTCCTCATACAATCAGATCAATAACTAATTTCCGATCGCATGCAAAGCAAAATTAAATTCCATGCGAGTTCCAATTTCCTAAATCGTTCGTTTACTTTTTCGCAAACTAAGGCTTCCACCATTCTAATAACCATAATTGAAATAGCATTCTATCCAAACAAAAGATCTAGTTTCAAATAAATAATAATTTCTAAATTTATCTCAGAACAAGGTACCTGTAAAATTCTCGTTTGCCTCAAACGAGTCTTCCATTGTAAATCAAGGTTGTAGATTTATTATTAATTATATTTACTGGCGTTTCCGTATAATATTATATTTTTTGGCCGTTCGGTTATGTGGTTCCCGTATTCTGGAGGAAGATGCAAAATAAGCGTACTTTATATGAATAAATATATTTTGTAGTTCTCCCACTCATTTTCCGTGCCTTTTAAACTTATACACGTTTTAAGACTCCCTGAGGCTAAAAAAAACTATTTTTATTAAGGTAACTGTCTGTAGACTGTAGGCACGTTAATTTTCGGAAAATTGATCAGATTGGATTGAACTTTGGTACACTTTCTATGCTCTAAAAGAAAAGAAAAGGTTCGTTAGCCAGCTATTCTTTATAAAAATTCAAAAAGTGAAAGCGATTTCAAAAATTTTGAAACCATTTTTTTTAATTAAAAAATTCTATGTATGGCTATTTATAATAAGAAACAAATATTAAAGCAATCATTAAAAATAAAATTTGTACTTTATTTTGCAATACACCAGAAAGTTGTAAGATCGTAAAGCCGGTGACACGGTGACCCAATCTATAATGCCAAATCTCTTTTAAAATACTTTATCTACGAAGAAATGGTTGGGACAAAGGTTGACCAGGACCGATGGGGACTTTTGGCTATACCATCAATATTGACATTGAGGTCAATTTTCAATGTCAAATGGAGGTAAGGCCCTTTTCTTAAATGAGAACCCTTTTTTGACCGCGAATTTAAAAAGAGCGGGAAAATTCACGTCAAAAACAACCTGCGGAAAAACGGGTTTTGTGACCTTGGAAAGGTAAAGAATTAAGGTCAAATGTCTGAGAAACGACCAGATGCCCTTTTTCTGAATTGTCTTGTTTTTTCGGGGTAAACAAATGTCCAAGATGCTTTCAGGTAAATTTTCAATTTTTCCCTTCAGCACATCTAGACAGTAACAATCATTTCGGATAAGGTGTAAAGACTGTCACTATGTAGTTACAAAAGTGAAAATTTGACAATTTCACTTATATGTGACTAGTTACAAAAAAGACACTTTGTTCTTACTTTACTGATTCGTGGATCAACATGGACATATGCTACAACAGTTACGGCTCGTGCATCATTTTCGTTTCACTCATGATGTCGGCGTTCACGAACAAGAATCCCATTGCAAGCTCTTTCAGTCAAGTACTTATTGTTAAATTAGTAGGATGTCTTCTGTCTGGAAACCATTCAGCGTAAAGTCTTGATGCAGAGTGTGTCAACGTGACATTCTCCTAATATTAGTATCATATTAACGATTTTAGCAGGTAAGTAATCAGTCATATTGAGAAATTTCTTTGGACCAAAGTTAAAATAGTTCAGCTTATAAGGATTTATGTATGTCCTGGCCGATCGCAGTGTAGTGTCAGGCATTTGTTTTTCGTTAGAGTGGTTAACTAAATTCACACTTCATCGCGAGTCATTTGTTTCCTTGATTTTGATGCTTCTTTTCGGTCTCATTACCATTTGGTGTTAAACTTTCTTGTTTATTGAAATAATAATCTTGTTCGGAGCTTCATTCAGGAAAAATTTCTTATTTCAAAATTCTAAGTGCTGCCGATTTCATATTCGTAATTTGAATCATTGAAAATTAGAAAAAGAAAAAATTAGGTATTGTCAATTGTTGTGATATTTTGATAGTTTCCAAAGAAATTTCGCAATATGGCTAATTAGTTACCTATGAAATCTATGATATGATACTAAAGTTAGGGGTATGTCACGTTATCTACGCCGCTGAATCAAGACATTACACTGAATTGTTTCCAGACAGAAGACATCCTACTAATTTAAGTATTCATGTTGATCCGCAAATCAGTAAAGTAAGGGCAAAGTGTCTTTTTTTGCAACTAGTTACAGAGAAGCGACGTAGTCGGGATTGTCAAGGTGATGTACACCTTAACATTTCATCGACTTTTGTGAAGCATATTGAACGTTTGTTTACCCCGAAAAACCAAGACAATTCAGAAAAAGTTTTTGACATGAATTTTCCCGCCCTTTAAATCTTCAGTCAAAAAAGGGTTCTCATTTAGGAAAAGGGTCTGAAGTTCATTTGACCTTAAAAATTTACCTCAAGGTCAAAATTGATGTTACAGTCCTCATCGGTCCTGGTCAACCTTTGTCCGAACCATTTCTTCGTAGATAAAGTATTTTAGAACATATTTGGGATTACATATTAAAATGGGTCACCGTGTATAGCGGGCGCATGCATTGAAGGAAAAGACGATTTGATGCAGTACCGAAAAGCAGTACGGCGCTGAAAAGGTATCAGCCCACGGAGGCGCTAATATCCCAAGTGTGAGTGTATGCACACCGAGCCCGAAACAACGAAGCCCGGTCTTACAACTTTCTGGTCTGTCTGAATAAGCAGTTCCGGACTGAGGTACAAAAATAAATATAATACACATTTGATATAATAAAGTTTAAGATAATGTAGACATTTCGCATTTTTAATAAAATTTAGCGCGAAGCACGAGATGCATCAGGAGAATGTGTTCGTTAAAGCCGAAGAAGCTCTAACAAAAGAGAATTCACAATCACCAAGTGTCAGATGTCAATGCTTTGACCTGTAATTTTGAGAAACCTGTGCACAAATGTGATAGGCGTACAAAGACCCAGCGCGTAGCGCGAGGTCTATGAATCTCGCGAGCAAAGCGAGCCGCGCGAGATGAGAATGTGCTGCGTAGCGAGCCGATTTATTAGCTTGCTATTACCAATCCTCGTCGAGGTTAATACGAGTCAATCATGTCTTTCATAATATTTACGTAGTCTTTTCGATTAAAAATCATATTTTCGAAAAAATCACTAATTAACTGCGCCGAACATGACCGTGTATTTGCATCTTTCTTTTAGACAGGCTGTAAAGCTAGGTAACCAATTTCGAGAACAAGTCCTTAATCACAAAATTAGGCTTACACCATTTGCTCTCGACATTGGAAGTGGCCTGTAAAAACCGACTGCAATTAACACAGTAGGGTTTTCTGGAATAATCTGTTGAAACTCAGTTGATTCAAGCTAAATTATTTACATCACAATAACGTAGATCATATCAATAATCTATAAATATAAAAATAAGTTTTAAGTCAATTGTAAGAGCAATGTGGTCTGTATAAATAAGGAACTTTTGCCCAAGAAGATATTTTTATATATTTATATTTCGTGTGTCGTGAGGCATCTACTTACTAACGCAATTATCCTTTTGGAACCGCCATCATTGATCTGAAATATAGAACTTATGCCTTTTTTAGATGCTTTGTTTTAAGACAGTGTAATCTATCTAGCATATAATGAGATAGTGCCACCAATTCTTGAATTGCTTAAACGCAATTTCGTGACGATGTTTCCAGGTAACTTTGTTTTTTAAACTCAATAGCTCACAAAATGGTTCAATGTAATTCGGATGTTATTTTTTTAATTTTTTTAACCTTCTGTAATACTGACACATCCCTGACATCCTTTCTGGAAATATCCTAATGCTTTCATGGGGAAAATTTCTTAATATTTCTGCGAATCAAACGAACATTTTAATTTTTATTTAGTTATATATAATACTTATATATAATAGTTTCTTTATGCTAAAGAACATTTGAAGGGTGGCTATACAGAACTAGGTACACGCAAAAAATCAGCATTTTTTAGGAGTGCGAAAAAAGATTCTGTAAAATCGAATTAACCATTTAAAGTTAAGACAAAAACCACTTCGGAGATTATGTGCTGCGGATTCAAAGTGACACTAACCACAAATTGGAACATGGATCGGCTGCAACTTGCTACAAAAAATAGTCCAGTGTCAGGGTTTACCTTCAAATAGCCTTGAACTGAATTCGGAGGGATCGAAACGTAAACAGTCAGGGCAGTCTGGACCGTTTCCAATTGGAATGCATGCTACTACGCAATATACTTGACTGATGACGCGCGCACTGCGGCCCTTACAAGACTTCTGTTTGCTAACGCTCTCGCCCTGCTGCTCTGAGAAACTGCGGGCGCCAGCACTGAAAACGAGGGGACTGAAAGCGATAGTTGAGTGTAATTTCAATTAAATTTTTGACGTCTTCTATATCTTCATCTTTTTTCACTTGTGAACGACAGTCGTTTGTTTTTTCTCGTATTTTATTAGACTGGTTAAATGAAATTGATTCAAAATCAAAGGAAAGTTTGAAATTTATCGTTTCACGAATACTCAAAGCTCATGGATTGGTTAATTACTTTTACAGAAATCTGACAAATCAATTTTCACTTAGGCACATTTTTCTCTATAGACGTGGCATTTATCATGTAAATTCTACTAGAAGTAGTAGTACTATGTACTATAGTACTATCGTACTATAGTACTCAACATCTCTCATACATTCAGATCAATACTAAATTCCCTATATTGTGTATGAAGTAAAATTAAATCTACCACGAATTCCAATTTCCTAATTCGTTCTTTTTTATGACTGTATGCGTGGCAAAGATGGTCGCCAATTCTTTATCTTTTACAAAATATAAGATATAATTTTATATTGATGCTTTTAGAGTAATAATATTTTTCGAACCTGTTATATACGTCATAGCCCAGTTGCCGACTCAGTCAATTAGCCGACTATCTGGCGATTCTGTTAATGAACGCTGAATCTGCACCTGCACACGTTCGTCTAGTGGACGGATGAAATCGGCCAACGAGTGCCCAATCGGCTATTCTTCTAGACCGTTTCAGCCGAGTAGACTACTATGTATACGTTTCATAATATATTTTAAGGATTGAGATTTTTCATTTGTTTTTCGTGCAAATATTTTGAGTGAAAAATAATTGAAAGAGTTCGTATTATAAATTTTAACCTATTCATAATTTAATTCATATAGTTATGTGACACGCAGTCTCTTAGCAAGGAAATCTTAAATAAAAAATTATCCGCTTCTTAAAATGGGCAAGGAAAAGTGTAAAAGAATATGGTGTATTTTTTGCACTGCTTTTCTGTCAAGATAATTAGAAATCCAATTACTGTTTTCATTAAGATCACAGAATAAGTTTAAAAAAAAGTAATTGTGTTTTTATTCTTTCGTTTTATTTATGTTAATTTCTTATAACAAGATGTACTCTTGTAAAAAAGTGAATTACACAATTAACTAGCTTCAAAACAATCTATTACAGGTGAAAACTGTTTAATTTTAATTAAGCAAACTATATGAAATAGGTGCTAAAATTGTTAATTTTATCCTGACAATTGTGTATAGTTCAAAATCGAAGATTAATTCTTTTTTTGCTAATATTTTTTATAAAATGGCAGTACATAGATTAAAAATATTTTTGAAATTTGCATCACTTCTAGTAGCCGTATATCATTGAAAATATCGAAGTCCGGTAATTTTAGTAAATAAAGTTTAATTTTGTGCATTAAAAACGAATAAATCTTAGTCATTACTATATCATTAACATAGACTTAACTAAATCACTATTGCTCAATAGGCCTAGCATCGTTTACTTAAATTGCGGGATTTCAATATTTTTAATGACATACAGCTACGATAAGTAATACGAATTTAAAAACTTCTTTTGAAATATTTACTGTCATTTTATACAGAATAGTATCAAAAATAAAATTAACGCTTGATTTTAAACTATGAAGAATTATTAGTATAAAATTAACAATTTTATCACGTATTTTTTATGGTTTGATTTATTATACTTATCCAGTTTTCACCCGAAATATCTTGTTTTGAAACAAAAGATTAAAAAACAATTACTTTTTCAAAACTTTTTCTGTGATTTTTCTGAAGGTTATAAATTAATTTATTAACGGGTTGTAATTTATAATACCAACTCTTTTAATTATTTTTCGCTCAAAATATTTTCACAAAAATTAAATGAAAAATGTCAATCCTTAAAATATATGATGAACCGTATGCATAGTAGTCTACTCGGCTGAAACGCTCTAGTCGAATAGCCTATTGGCCACCCGATGGCCGGTTTTATCCATCCACTAGACTATACGAACGTGATCAGTTACAGGTATACAGTCGGCAATTCAGCGTCGGTTAGCCAACGGGCCAGTGGTCAGTTAGTCGGCTAATGGACTAGTTCAGCTATTGGGCTATGACGTATACAAACGAATGAGAACACACCGGGCAAGTTACTGGCAATGCCCAAGTATACAGTAGCTGCCTACCTATCGCGCTGCCACCTGTCAATGGAAATTCAACCTATTTAATAAGTCAGTTTCAATTTGTAAATTACTGGCTATCCAGCCTAGACAAATATAAAAACAATCCAAACAAATTTAGGAAACACGTAAATGCCTATCCACAGTTATAAAATTTTTCTTTTTTGTCCGAATAAAACTTGTAATAACCCAGAACATCTTTCAGGATTGGTATGTAAAATTAGCACTTCCAATCAGATATGAAGATAAATCGCAAGGGGAGAATGATTTTTGCTGTGGGGAACTTAACGCGAATCCCAGTCTCAGACTTTCGCGATAGGAGGGAGGGTACTGTATATAGTGATCGGTCTTCTTACTATTGCGCCGGAAGTTACGTGCACAGAATAAGTAAATAAAAGGTAACTTTATTAAACTGTGAAATCTGTAGAAAACTGTGATTATTTGTTTAGGAAGGTATTGAAATAAATCAAATTATGTTCACTTTATTGAGTGATAAGTTAAAACTGGGTTGCCCCTTATTTCTCACAGAATGAAATACATTTCAGGGGCTATGTTTTTAACTATGAAGTAACTTTTCGATCATGTCCAAAATAATATATATTGTTAGTTAGGATATAAGTATTCTACAGATAGAGTAACGGTGTTGCAAAAAAAATTTTTAAAAAATTATTGTTACCGAATTACAATCATTTTTCCCCCTCATAATGAAAGGAAAGCTTCTCAAACTTCTTTCAAGCTGCCTTAATGCGGGTATACATTGTATATCAATGTATTTTGACTCGCTGATTACGAAAATGACAGTGAAAATACCCGCAAATATGATTTTCAAGTCAACACACCCAAACAACTAAAAATGTATGTTTTTTCGTTCATTTAATTAAATATTTAA
>JAAAKG020179512.1:0-26172 GCA_010014905.2 Druon quercuslanigerum
CTGAGTTATCGTGGTTCAAAGCCAGCACTGATTTTTAATAGTGTTTGCGTCAATCGATCTCATAATTTCCGACGGTATTGTAGTCAAATTTTAGAGAGATTTAAAAAAAAAATTCAGTATTTAATCTAATTTTTCTTTAATTCTTTTGTTTTTGAAATCAAAACTAATTCGTTTGTTCATGTCAAAAATCGTTTTAGGAAACACTCCATAAATTTTGCGTTTTATCAAAAAATTTTGTAATATAGTAGATCTTAGGTTTTTGCATAAAATTATTCTTTAGAAAATAGATTATTTTTCAATCTCAAAATACAAAAATTTTAAACAGAGATACTGAAAAAGTGATTCTTTCCAATCGATAGGTTTTGCTTATGAATATTTTATAATTTCCTTTAATTGAGTTATAAATGTTTTTTAACTCAATTTCATACAGGAAGTCTTTTATTTTTTTTTAATTTTTGTATTAATAAAATATTAAAAATTGGAATCAAATAAATAATAATATTTTTAATTTTAGCAATTTTTAGAAATGTATATATATATATAATAATCTTCATACATTGGTACTGAATCAAACAAAAAAACGTATGATCTGGGAACTATGATATTTTTTCCTCAATATTCATAATTTTACATATTTTTAGCCTTGTGTGTATATATGTTAATTAATTACATCGCTATAATATAATATATTTAAGATGTCATCCTAGATACTTATTCAAAAAAAGGTTACTAATGACATGTACATATTTATATAATTTTAAATATAAAATAGCCACAAAACTTATCGAAAATAAGTTCACTATACCCTCATTACTTACAACCAAAAGTTATCTGAGGATGAATGCCATATATTAAAATATGTGCATTTTCTTATTATGTACCATTGAGTACCTTCACATTTTTATCAATATAATTACAACAATGTCTCCATGATTTAATATAATTAATTCAGATTAATTGTTCTTAAATATTTTATTTTGTTTCTAATATAATCTCTGAATATCATTTTTTTTGTTTCTTTTGTTAGGTTTTTATTATTTTGTAATGATTCATGATGATAGATTATGATAGATAGAAAAAAAATTAGAAAAAGATAGAATCTTTTCATAGTAATACATAAAATAATAAGTAAAAAACTAGTTTTGATGAAATTCGTAAAAAAATGCATTTCTTTTGGAATTCAGTTTGAAATTTTTGTAAACATACGTCGTTTTAAAAGGCAATCTCTAAGAATTTTTCTTTCTGTTTTTGAAGTTAGTTTGCGTCGAGATTTTACACGCTGCACAACAAATATTTCCTTTCTGTCGTGTTCTTTTTTTATTCATATTGTACGAAAACAATATATAAACTAGATTTTTTAAAGTGCTTTTTGTTAAAATAATCTTAATCATTGATAGGGCATTCTAGTGTGTGTTTCTAAACAGTTGCAAATAAACGCTGAGAGTTAATCATTTTTTATACATGCATAATTACTAATATAAAGAGGAAGTTGGCTTAAAATAAATAATAAATTAATAAGCAAATAAGATTGTGCTAGAATTTGTGTGCCTGTGAAAAATATAAAAGAATTTTATACTGTTAGTAAAAAACTAAGATCTACTATATTACAAAATGAATTTTTGATATAACGCAAAATTCATGGAGTGTTTTCTAATAAGATTTTTGACATTAACAAATGAATTAGTTTTTATTTCAAAAACAAGAGAAATAAAGAAAAATTAGATATAACTACTGAAATTTTTTTTTAAATCTCTCTTAAATTTAACTATTAAAGATTATTTTCCTGTAATTTTTAATTGAAAATGAACTATTTTTATTAAACAATCATTTTCTCACTAAAGATATATACTATATTAGAATTAATCATGTTTTAGATAATATCCACTGAAATATTTTCTTTTCAGGTTACATAATCTTTTTGTTATACCACTAGTTAATCCTATAAATTAATCCCTGATGAGGAAGTCTAAACTGGCCTTGAAACATGTTGGTCCCCAAGTAGTATAAAAAGGACGGACTTTTCTGTTGATATTTGTGTCTCTAATGAGCCGGAAAGTGAGGTAGTTTGGAAATCTGTTTTTTAATGATTGAATCTTTTTCATGCTCTTTTGCATAAAATTATTCTTGAGAAAATAGATTATTTTTCAATCTCAAAATACAACGAAATTGATCAACTTTTATGATTGAAAAATAATTTAGAAAAGTTAAATATTTTAAGAGCCCTGAGGAATACATTTCTAAGTGGAAAGACCGAGAAATCACCCGGATTTTTATTGACCGGGAAGGGACAGGGAATTTCATTTAAAAACCGGAAATTTACTTATGATTGCAGCAAAATTCAAGTTTTCATTATTTTAATATTTTTAGTCGTTATAATTTCTACTTTGTCTAATTTAATAAAAAATTTGAAAGCCTTTGAAAGCGTGACTACTTTGTTAAAAAAAAATTTTATCTAAAAATTTAACTATTCAAGTATAAAATTGAAATAATATTTTGGTGAAAAATTTTCTGTGGTTATTTTTATCTCTAATGATCCGAAAAGTAAGGTAGTTTTAACTGTAAATTTGTATCATGATTTTTTAGCATAAAAAATGTTTTTAAAAGAAAACAGATTTCTGTTCGATCTCAAATAAAAAATGTATCTTTTTTTAAAGATTCATCATTTAAGTTTAAAATTCATCAGTTTGGTCAAAATTAATGTCTTCGACAGAAAATGCAACTGCACGTATTTTGTTAAAAAATCGATTTTTTGTATAAAATTATATTTTTATTTGTAAGTTAATCTTCCTGTCTACAAATTTGTCTTGTCGGTTGAAAATTCAAGTATTCCAGTTTTATATGAAAATTCGACGTTTCTTGTTATAAATCAGTGTCCTTGGTTAAAAACTCATCTTTTTGGTCAAAAATTAAAATATTTCATTAAAATCTTTGCTGAAAATTGATCTTTCTGCTTTGAAATTCAACTATTCTCGTCCAAGACTTACAATTTTAGTTGAAATTTAATCACTTTGAAAATTTCACTATTTTATTAAATTAGTTTTTTGCTGAATTTAATTTTTTATATATTTTTAAAAAAAAATTTTATTTTTTTTAATTTTTGGATTGAAACTTTATATTTTGCGTAAAAACTGATATTTTTGTAAAAAAGTCTTATTTTGACCTTGAGAAGTCAACTGGAATCTTTTTTGGGCGAATATTTAACTATTTTTTTGAAAATTTATCTTTTTGTTTTAAAAATTCATCTGTTTTAGTTCAAATTTTTTTTTATGAAAGTGCAACTTTTTGGTAAAAAATTGGTATTCTTTGCTTGATTATACTGAAATTTGGAAAATTTCAAATTACGGAAAATTAATCTTGGAGGTAGAAAATTGATCTTTTTTGTATAAAATTCAACTATTCAAGGTAAAAATTCATTATTTAATTTTAAAATTTATCAGTTTGGTCAAAATTAATGTCTTCGACTGAAAATGTATTTGAAAGATTAAATATTTTTATTTTAACTATTTAATTATTCACAATTATTTTTTAGTTGAAAATTATTCGTTTATTGAAAATCTTTCTGCTTTAAAATTTAACTATTCTAGTCCAAGATTTACAATTTTAGTTGAAATTTAATCACTTTGAAAATTTAACTATTTTATTAAGTTAGTTATTTTTCTGAATGTAATTTTTTAAGTGAAAATTTAAATTATTACACTCGAGTATTGAAAATTATCTTTTTCTTTAAAAGTGAATTTTCTTGTCTAAAAATTATTATTGCCGGTTAAAAATTCAAGTATTCCAGTAAAATATTTGTCATTTTAGTTAAAAATTCATATTTTAGGTTGGAAATAAAATTTCTTGGGTTAAAAAATGAGTTATTTAAATGAAAAATCTTTTTTTTTTTGAATAAAAATAAATTTTTTCTCGAAAATTTCAATTTTTGTTGGTAATTTTTTTTTCTTGTTGGTTGAATTTTTGTTGAATCGAGAACTTAACTATTATGCCAGTTAAATATTTCATAATATTATTTAAAAACTCATTTCTTTGATTGAACAATCATTTTTTGACTCACAATTATATGATTCAATTTTTGGTTAAGAAATGATCTTTTCCAGTTGAAAATTCGCCTTTTTGAGTAGAAATTAATCTTCTTTGTTAAAAATTCTTTTTTTTTTATTCTAAAGTTCAATTATTTTATTTAAATATTCATCATGATAGTTGAATATTACATAAACTTAGTTAAAAATTGTTCTGTTTGGTTGAGCATGAATTTTTTTAACTTAAAATTTAATTATTTAGTTGAAGATTCATTCTTTTTGTTAAAAATTCGTGTTTTTAGATTAAAATTCAACTATTCCAGTTAAAGATTCATAATTTTAATTAAAAAATTTTGAGTTAGGTTAAAAGTTGAGTTTATTATAATAACTAAAAATGTAACTATTCCATTTACGGTTTGAAGTTTTTTTCTCAAAATTCAACTATTTCGTTAAAAATTAATTTTAATCCAATAAAACGCATTTCCGAAATTTGAGTTTTTTGTTAAATTAATTTAATTATATAATTATATTGTATTATTATATTATATATTAATTTAATACACTAATTTATAATTATAAATAGTGTCTTAATTTAATTTAAAAATTAAATAATATTTTAAATATATGATGAAGTTTTTGGAAATTTCAGTAATAACGTCAACCAGGGTAAATATCGATTAAGGTATTACACAGTAAAAAAATTATTTTCTTAAGATAGTTGTCTTGCCAAAAATCGTAGCTCTGGAAAAATAATTATTCCTACAATGTCTTTGGTAAATAAATTTCTTCTTACTGCCGCTTTGTACCAGTTTAAAAAATGGTTTATTTAAATAAATTATTGCTTTTTAAGGGGGAAATTTCGCTACAAATCTACTGTTTTAAATTTTAATAATAATTAAATAATCTTCACATATAGTGATTTGTTTAAAAAAGGCTACCTTTAAAAAAAAATTTTGAACGATTTCAGCCATTGAAAAATTTAATTGCAAAATTGGTAAATAAAAAATGTTATGGCCTCTCGGTTCAATAGTAATTTCGCATAACCAAGTTTTTTTAAAATGTTTTCAATACAATTAAACATTTGAAAGAAATGTTTAAAATTACGTTTCACTCATACAATTAAAACCTCCAGGATAATAATATTCAAATAAATTAATAATAATAATAATAAAATATTTTTAAATTATCATGTAATAAAATTACTTTAACATAGCCGCATTCAACCCTATGTAAACGTTTAAATGTTTTTTAATTTCACGATAGATTGTCTTTCGAAAACAATTGTTATAAATAAATAAATTTAAATCGCAGTTTTTAATCAAATTTTTATTTTCTATAATGATTTCTCTTTGCCTGAAGAATAATATTCTAACACAGTAGATTGCCGTTTAAAAAAATAAATAGCATTTCTTAACAAAATCCTTACAAAAAATATTCACAGTTCAAAATAAGTTAAAAATTAAACAAAAAATTAAAAGAAGTTTAAAAAGGCAAAAACAGCTATTTCATTAATAAAAATTTATAAATACAATGATAATTATTACCACATATTGTAAAATAACATTTATTTTTATAAATTAAAAAATTGTAACTTTTTATGGTAATTGTTGATAATAATCACTTTTTTTTTGTTCTGAGATATTATTGTTGAGAGGAAAAGAAAAGATTCACAAAAAAAATATTGATGCTCGAAAAGGAGAAATGGGTAAATTTTGTTGTAAATATTTTTTATAAAGATGTATAACAATGACAATTATTGCGGCTTTTTTTGGGTTGTGATTAATTGTATTATTTTTTTATTTAATTTTATTATTATTAATTATTATATTAATTAAAGCAATCACCTTACTAATGTTTTATTCACTTTATTATTTATTAATCTGTAATTAAAAATTTTGTTTAACGAGAGTAAATTGACTAATTCTATTTTCTTAAGCAAATTTAGTTTTGATTTAATTTTTACTTATTCCTTTACAATCTAAAATATATAGCTACAATTATTTTTATGCTATCAGTGAAATATTTTTCAAATATTTTAAACTAAAATTTAATTTTTTGCCTAATTATTATTTGTTTACACAATTTTTTTCCGCTGTAAATCTTAAAATGTTATGCTTTGTCGGGTTGAATGATGCAATTTATGAATCTCAAGATTAGTATTTATTGTTTGACATATATTAAAATTATTTAAATAATTTTAGTTTTTTTTATCAGTTAATAATTGCTAGGATTTGCTTTGACAACTTTTTTCTGTATATCTTGACAAATTAGTAGTTTATAATATTAATTACGAGATTAATTAATGTTGATAATAATATGCCGGTAAAAGACAGTTTGCAATTATTTATTTTATTTATTTTTAAATTCTTTACAATATGTCGTTTATTCTTCAGTATTTTATTATCTCAGAACTTATAAGCCAGTTGATTAAAAAATAATAATTTTTTACACCATTTTTTCAGTTACGTTGTGGATAATTACTTTTTTCAGATCGATTTTTTTGAAATGGGAAGGTATTGAGTAATTTCAAAACTGTTTTATATCAAAAATATCACTCCTATCAGTAAATAACTGGGCCAATAATTTCAAAAAATAATAAAAATTTGACGATTTAAAGGGTAAAAATTGTTTAAACAAATGGAAATTGTTCAAATCATTTCAAAATATGTTGAAGAGAAAAATATTATTCTAAATATTCGTTAATTTTGTTCTTAATTCCAGAAAATAATAACTTTTTACAATTTGGTGGAAAAAAATGATACCAATAGAAATTGTTTAAACAATTGGAAAATATATTAAACAAAAAAGATTATTTTTGTTATTTTTCAACTATATAATTTATTCCAAAAACTAGATATATGAGAAAAAAAATTGTTTTAACAAATTATAACCGTTTAAAAAAATGAAAAATAGCTTGAAAATACATAAAAACTTCTCACTTATCTAATTACAATAATTATACTGGTTTAGCATGCATTTTACATTAAACTCTTTTTTGTTGTTCCATTTTTTCAGTTATTTTCCGGGCACAATTCTAAAAGGTTTCAGAGCGGCGGGGGGTTAAAATAAAAAATTAATTAACATTAATTTGTATAAAGTTAATGACAAGCATTTTTTCTCAGAAACAGAGTTCCACATGTAAAAAAAGACTTGACAGGGTGTCTATCCTACCTGGAACACTTGGAATTCTCAGGGAATTTTTTTAGAAGTCAGGAAATTTTTTCAAGAGCGTAGTTAATTTTTTTTTAAATTGCAATATTTAACGGAATAACACGCTCTTTTGTTTGAGGTCAATTTTTTTAGCTATTTTGTTGAAAATCTGTTTCTTGTTTTTTTGTTATTAAAAATTAATTTTCCTACTTAAAGTATGACTATTTAATATTTGGTTGAAAAATTATTATTGGTTGAAAATTTTGACCTTTTGTTATAAATTAATCTTCTGGGCTAAAAAATAATTCTTTTCATGGAAAGTTTAATGAATCTAGTTAAAGACTTATCAATTTATTTCAAAATTCGTATTTTTGGTTGCAAATTCAACTATTGAAGTTAACAAATCATTGTTTTAGTTGAAAATTCGTTGCTTTGATTGAAAATGCATTTTTAAGTGAAAATTTACCCATTCAAGTTTTATTTGACAATTTGTCTTTTGAATTTAAAATTCATGTATTTTTAATAAAATTCTATTCCATTTTTGATTGAAAAAGGATCTTTTTTGTTTGAAGTTTAACTATTTGATTGAAAATTTGTTTTATTTGTGTTTAATAATGTAAATATTTTGTTGAACATTCATGTGTTTTTAATTTTGACTTTTATTTTGTTGTCTGCATGGTGTAAATTGGTAGAAAATTCATCGTGTTGATTCAAAATAAAACTGCTTTGTTCAAAATTGAAAATTGATCTTTTTCAGTTGAACATTCAACTCTTTGATTGAGAATTAATGTATTTTTTTTTAAATCTTCTTTTTGGTATAAAATTAATCCTTTTGGTTAAAAATGCATTTTTAAACTGAAATTTTAACTATTAAATTGTTATTTGACCTTTTATCTTTTAAAATTAAAATTCATGTATTTTCAATTAAATTCGTGTTCGTTGATAAAAACGATTCCTCTATTCCATTTTTGATTGAAAGTGGATCTTTTTTGTTTATAGTTTAACTATAATTGTTTTTAACTATTTATTTTTTATTTTTATTTAATAATGCAAATATTTTGTTAAAAATTCATGTATTTTTCATTTTGACTTTAATTTTGTTGTCTACATCGTCTAAAATGGTAGAAATTTCATCGTGTTGGTTAAAAATAAAACTCCTTTGTTCAAAGTTAAAATATTTTCTCAAAAATTCATCTTTTTATTTAAACTTTATTTATTTGAGATAAAGATCGATCACTTTAGTTTAAAGTTCAGTAGTTTTGTTGCAAATTTAACTGTTTATTTAAAATTGGGTCTTTTTTAAATAAAAATTCGTCTTTTTTGTTAAAAATTCATATATTTACTTTAAAAATCGTCTTACGTGCTAGAAAATTAATCGTTGTGTTTAAAAATTAATCGTCTTGTTTAAAAAAAATTATTTTTATTTGCTTAAAAATTCAAGTATTCCAATTAACTATTGATCAATTTAGTAATTAATTCATCTTTTTAGTTAAAAATAAAACCATTTGGTTAAAGATTAAAATAAATTAAGAAAAAAAATCAATCTTTTTTTATGTGAGAATAATTTTTTTAACTGAAAATTTAACTATTCCATTTTTGGTTAAAAAGTAATATTTTTTGTTAAAAATTCAGCTATTTGTTTGAAAATTTATCTTTTTCAGCTGAAAATTTAACTCTTTTATTGAGAATTAAAGTACTTTTTTAAAAAAAAGTCTTTTTGGTAGAAAATTAATCCTTTTTGTTGAAAATTCAACTATTTAATTAAAAATTCATGTATCTTTTTGAAAGTCCAAATTTCTTCGAGAAAAGTTAGGAATTTCAAGCATTTCAAGTTAGTCATAAAAAATTGAAATAACGTACAAAGCCTACTTTTTTTTAGATCTGACACTTTTGTCTAGTAATTTTTTAAACCTGTTAAAAATTTAGGGGTAAAATCAAAAAATGGTTTTTTAACACTTATGACCGTCAACATTCTAAAAAAATCTAACAAAATCTATAAACAAAATTTTTTTATTCATAAGATATTACATATAATAAAATTTGATTCGTGTTGATCTTAAATTATCCATAATTTCCCTGGTTGACTATATTAAACTGAATTTAAATCTTAATTTTGATATTCAGATAATAAGTTATTTCTAAATCAATTTTGCTTTAATCTCAAAAAATTTCCTGAATTTCAGGCAAACCAATTTTAAGTTGGAAAAACTTATCAGATCGAATTCTCAGCCGTTTTAAACTTCTTGAAAATAAAATAATTTATTGAAATTTAAACGGTAAATCTCGGACTATTATTTTAATATTTTGCCTAAATAAAAGAGATTTCCTAAATCTTTATGATATTATTCTACTTACCAAATAAATTGACGAACACTATAAAGGCAAGGAGCAAAACAATCAATAATTTCATGTTTTCTAAGCAGTAAAAGTTCAGATTTTCGTAAACGGCAAATAATTTATTTTTGTGAAAGTGCTTAACAATTTATATACTTTCTTATCGCGATTTTACGTCATTGTGTATCTTTCAGAAAATTATACTTCAGGTGCGTTTAAGAATGAGTAATTTTATGATGGATCTATCAATTTTCATAATAAAATGTCAAAAACACTTTTATAATTCAGTACTTAATTTGCCACACTTTTATCTAGAAATATTATTTTTCATAAACATCTTCTCTAAAAAATAAATATTTCTGTAAACAAAATTTGAAAGTGCAGTCTCTAATGTTTTATTTTTTATTATAAAAGAAACATGCCATTATTCCATAAATTTGCAATGTGTCTATAAATTTGTAGACACATTTGAAAAAAAGATTCCAAAAATTGAATTCAGAAGATTCACAATTTCGGTATTATCTACTGTTGTCGGTGTTCCGCAATGAGTTATTTTTGTTTAATCTCAAATCAAATTTTAAACTATCTCAGAATCTGAAATATCAGATTCGTGTTATCAGTGCCACATAAAAATTTAATTCGGCTCTACCCCTTTGTTTTAAAAAAACCTTGAAAACGCTTGGATTGTAGGAAACAAGTCAGATCTTCAATATTTGCTTACTTTACTGACAATAACATCTGAAAAAGTCTGTTGACGTATTTCACAAGACGGTAAGCGAGAAGATTTATTAAGAGATTGAGCATGAGAAAATTAATAAAAAATAACAGAAAACTACGCAGAAGATTTTGCCGGCGTCTCTTTGACTTAATTTAGACAATTTTAATATTTAAACGCTTTTCAAAAACAAATATATTTTATTTTAAAAAATACTGTCCTAATCTCAAATTATTTAATTTTGTAATCTTTTTGTTATGAAAACTTAATCAAACTTTCTCCGAGCAACACATTTTTCAAGGATTTTCAAGATAAACTAAATGTTATTTTGATTTCCAACATAAAAAATTCCAATTTTAAAGGTTTTTTCAAATTTCAGAGATTCAGTGCACCAATTTTCTCATTCAAAAATCATTTTCGTATTTAAAAAAATGAAATACCAATACAAGATAATCATTAAATGAATGTTAAAAGCGTTGACACAGAAACCCCGATTTTTTAAAATGTGATTTTGTTTTAAAATTTGCGAAAAACACATTTTTGGATTCAATATTTTGCATAAATTGTTTAGTAAAAATTGCAAAAAAAACTCTAAAAGTTATAATTTCCCTTTATGATTTTTTTTCGTATTTGGCGTCGTTTTGTTTAAAATTTGAAATTTGTAGCGTTAAATTTCGAGCAATAGTAATACTTTCTCAATCAGAAATTATAAAAATGTAATAAATTGTTACAAATTTGTATCTTTTTTATGTAAATAACTTTTTTCTATTAATTTGTTCTTGAAACTTTTGTCCTTATTTTCTTAAATTTTTCATTTTTTTTAAAATTAATTTTTATGATTAAAATCAAAACTACGCTTTCTATCTGAAAGTGATTCATAAAAAATTTGCAGCTCTTTTTCGGGTAAATAGTTTTTGTTAAATCTTTTTTTCGCAACTTTTGTCGCTTTTCCAAAAATTTGTTATTTTTTCCAATGTTATTTTTGACAAGCAAAAAAAATATGTGTCCTATCAAGAAGTGATTCTTAACGAATTTGCAGTTTTTTTGGGGGGATCACAATTTTTGTTAATTCTTCGTTTTTCGTATCCTGCATAGTTTGACCACAAAATGGAATTTTTCATTATTTTTTGTGCAATCGAAATTTGAATTTTCAATTTTCCAAGAAAATAAAAAAAAATTTATTATAATTTTTTTGGGCTTTCAAAGAGCAATATTTTTCTTCTCTTTTGATTTCCGATTGATTTTGAAAATTTTGAAAATGATCTAACTCTGAGAATTTTTCTTTTTATCGCAAAAAGTTATAAGGATAATTTGTTCGTCTTTCAGACTACTATTAGCAGCCGTACATAAGGATTGTAGGATGCTTTTAATATAAAGAAATGTTATTTTAAATTTTTTCAACAAAAAAATATTGATAAACTTTGGTCCTTCAACTTTTCAAAATTTCAATGTTTAAATTTTAATGTTTCCTATTCCCTATTTCAGAAACTTATTTCAATGGTCTTAGTTTACAAGTATTTAATTTCTTTTTGAATACTTATTTCGAATTCAGGATTATAGAAGGTATTTTTCATTTGGCCCTACAATTTCGAGCGATTTGAAAATCAGCCATGTCCCATATTTTTTAATCCTAAAAAAAAAATTTTTCAAAGTCGAAAAAATGGAGGACGGTTTATTCAATAACAAATCCTCCTTTTATTTTCCTTATTTCTTCTTTTAATATGTGAACCTGTTCTTTCTTCCTTTTTTTTGTTTCTTTTATAAACTTATGTTATACTGTTCTTATTTAAAAATTTTTTACTTATATATGCAGACATCTTTTTGGACAATGTTTTTCTTGCACTTTTTAATGTTATTTAATTAATAAATAAATTATTATTATAACTTTATAATCTCTTCAAGTACGGAATGTCCACAGCCTGAATTTTAAATTTGAATTCAATTTTAAAATTTGAATGCTCTTAGGCCTTTCAATTTTAGAACAAAATATGGTTTTTATCGTGTTAATTTTTCAGCTGTGAATTTTATCATCAGAAAATATATATAAACTTATGCATTCGATTTTCCAAAATTCTAATTTTTAATATTTTCTATTTAAGACACTTCTTATATCTAATAAGGCCAAGAATTTTGATATAAAATTAGTGTTTTGGGTTGAAAATTAATCTTTTTGGGGCAAAATTCCATATTTGGTTAAAAATAATTCTCTTGGTTGATAATTCATCATTTAGTTGAAAGTGTATTTCTTTTGTTTAAAATAATGTATACGGTTAAAAATGACGTTTTTTCCGGTACATAATTAATTTTTTTGGTTGAAAATTTATCCCTTTTTTGAAAATTCATTTGTAGGCTTAAAATTTTACCTATTTATTGGAAAATTCGTCGCTTTTCGTGGCAAAGTGGTATTCTTAGTTGAAACTTGTTCTTTTCTATTAACTTATTTAGCTGAAAATGTAATTATTATATTTTTTGTTAAAAATGTATTTTTTCGTTTAAAATTCATGTAATTTGTTAAAAACTTAGCTACTTGCTTATAAAATTCATTTTGTGGGTTAAAAGTTCATAATTTTAGGTAAAATTTATTTTATTCAGCTAAAAATTGAACTGTTCTGTTCAAAATTAATCTGACTTTGATTGGAAATTAATTTTTAATAAAAAATTTAAATATTCTATTTTTGCTTGAAAATTAACTTTTTAATTGAGAATCTATTTATTCAGGTGAAAAATTGTATTTCTGGTTTGAAAATGTACCATTTTTGGTTGAGGATTTAACTAGTTTATTGAGAGTTCATATTTTTGATTGAATTTAACTTTTTTATTGACAATTAGAATATTTTTTGATGAAAATATCAACTATTACACTTTTTGATGAGAATTAATTTCACTTTAGTTCAAAACTCAACTATTTTTTAAAAATTGATGTTTTTTGTTGATAATTTGTATTTTATTTTTCTTGGGTAAATTAAGGGTTTTGGGGGTCGCTGAATTCAAATCTCATAATGGATTTAAAAAATTTAAAATGACGATTCCAATATGGCGGACAAAAATGATTAAAAATGTTTTGACCTGTATAAAATTGGTGCTAATTAGATTTTTGGGTTCGCTGAATTCAAATATGATGGTGTTTCAAAATTGAAAATATCTGATCCAATATGGCGGACATAAATCATTGAAATTTTTGGAATTTGATAAAACTGGTGATAATGAGGTTTTTGAGGTCACTGATTTCAAACATTTATGTTAGATTTTTTAAATTCAAAATAGCCTAACTAGCACCAAGTTTATCCAGATCCAAATATGCTTACTATTTCATGCCCACCAGGGAATTTCAAAACTGAGATTTTGTATTAACCGTGGTCAGAGATTCTTAAAAATAAAGCTTTTTGGCCATCCAGTACATACACAAATTTTGGTATTAAATTAATATATATTTTACGTCTATTAGAAATTTGGATTAATATTTTTTAACCTATTAAAATTATTTTTTCCTTTATTTTGCCAATTTTAAAAATGTTGAATAGCATATACCTTTTTTCAATTTTTATCGAAATTATAAATATCAGTTGGATAATTTGCAAGTATTTTTGTCACGTGCCAGAGAATTAAACAAAAATCTCTAAAACTCATAAAATTTTGTTGCAAATTTTGAAAAAGATCTCACTTTCTGAATATTGATCTAATCGAAAAATTTAACTCAGGTAATTTCTCAATATATTTGATATCTAGTGAATAATTTTTAAAAAATTTCCTTATCTATCAGAAAAATATTTTTTCTATTTTTTAAAAATATTTTCCAAATTTACAAAAATGTATAACTTTTCTAATTTTCATTTGGATAGTTACTGAGTCTTCTATCCATTTATAAGAAACTGGGAACTAAATTTCTAAAATAAAAAATAAAATTTCCAAAGTTTGATCCGTTCAAACCAAATAAATCAATAAACTTGATTATCTAAAATTAGGACGATTATATTACACTTTCATGAATGAGAATGTAAAAAATAATTAGGTGATGTAAAAAAAAGAAGAAAAAAAGGGTTTTTTATTTTTTTTCAGATTGCAATGGGAAGATTTGTGGTGGTTGCCCGAATTTGGTAGTTTAATTCTTGATTTTATTTTCAGAAAATTTTTACATTAACTTGATTATTGGACGTTAAAAAAGGGTTTTTAAATTTGATTTTAATCTCATTTAAATATCTTGAGTTTTAATTTGGCTGAGTTGGCTTGGAGGTCATTTCTATTTCAGGTTTGTTTATAGCTGGTTTACCTTTTGAACTTTTACTTGATTCTCAGGTGCCAGGGAGAGAGCATCGGGGCAGCGGTGCTGTTCGTGCCAGCTACAAATTTTATTTTTATTTTATTTTATTTTATTTAAATTTTATAAGATTTTTAATTTTTAGATTGCAATTGAAACATTTTGTGGTGGTTGTCCAAATTTGGTCGTTAAATTCTTGATTTTACTTTCAGGAATTTTTTACATTAACTTGATTATCGGACGTTAAAAAACTGTTTTTAAATTTGACTTTAATCTCATTTAAATATCTTGAATTTCAATTTGGCTGAGTAGGATTGGATGTCTTTTCTATTTCAGGATTGTTTATAGCTGGTTTGCCTTTTGCAATTTCACTTGATTCTCAGGTGTCAGGGAAAGAGCATCGGGACAGCGGTACTGTTCGTGCCAGCTACAAATTTTAGTTTTATTTTATTTTATTTAAATTTGATAAGATTTTTAATTTTCAGATTGCCATTGAAACATTTTTTGGTGGTTGTCCAAATTTGGTCGTTAAATTCTTGATTTTACTTTCAGGAATTTTTTACATTAACTTGATTATCGGACGTTAAAAAACTGTTTTTAAATTTGACTTTAATCTCATTTAAATATCTTGAATTTCAATTTGGCTGAGTAGGATTGGATGTCTTTTCTATTTCAGGGCTGTTTATAGCTGGTTTGCCTTTTGCAATTTCACTTGATTCTCAGGTGTCAGGGAGAGAGCATCAGGGCAGCGGTGCTGTTCGTGCCAGCTTCAAATTTTAGTTTTATTTTATTTTATTTAAATTTTATAAGATTTTTAATTTTTAGATTGCAATTGAAACATTTTTTGGTGGCTGTCCAAATTTGGTCGTTAAATTCTTGAATTTATTTTTAGGAATTTTTTACATTAATTTGATTATTGGACGTTAAAAAACTGCTTTTAAATTTTATTTTAATCTCATTAAAAAATCTCTAATTTTAATAATTAGGTGATTCTATAATAGATATAAGTCAACTTTTCATCATCGTTTAACTTCAATTGAAAAAAAATGTGCAAATTTGTACCCATCCTAGTGCAAATGAGGATCATAAAAAGAAACGTCAATTTGCTGAATTGAAGTCCTCCAGTAGTTTAGAAAGAACCTCTGTAACTCCCTCCATATCTGATATCAAAGGCAGAGGAGGTTTTTTTCATGAAAAAGAAAAAGCTGTTCTATTTCCCTCTCATTCTCTTGCAGAATCTGAGTGTTGCTATCGTAATTTTGTAGGTCCCATTGGCAGATATGCCATTTATTTTCCACCCTCGCAATCCCTCATTCCAATACCAGAGACCGATAGAGCCAACATCGGCGGTGCATGCTAAACATTTTTCGATAAATTCCCAGCGTAAATCCTCTCGATCGATGCCTTCGTTCAAATATTTTATGCTAGATTTGCTTGCACATGTGGAACAGAAAACGGAAATAAAGAATAGCCTAGATATTTAAAAAAAAACTAATTTCAATCATCCTTTTCTCTTATTTTACGACCAGGGCGCTAAAGAATTATTAATAGATATAGCCAGGAGGCAGGGTGACGATTTGACCGGGAAATACCAGGAAATGACCGGGAATGTTATTTACCGGTAAATGACTGGGAAATTGTCGGGAATTTTATTGACCGAGAAATAACCGCGAAATGACCGAGAATTTTATTGACCGGGAAATGACCGCGAAATGCCCGGGAATTTTATTTACCGGGAATTGACCGCGAAATGCCCGGGAATTTCATTGACTGGGAATTGACCGCGAAATTATCGGGAATTTTATTGACCGGGAATTGACCGCGAAATGACCAGGAATTTTATTGACCGGGAAATGACCGGGAATTTAATTATGGAACCGTGAATTTACTTCTAATTACAGTAAGATTAAAGTTTTCATTATTTAAATAATTTTGTGTGTTTATTATGTTACGAATTCATCTGCTTATTTAAAAATTTAACTACTTGGTTAGAAGTAAAACTCATTTATCAAAAATTAGTTTTTATATTGAAGATACATAATTTTTATTGAAAATTCATCTTTGGTTGAAAATGTAAATACTTTGTTGAAAAATAATTTTTTTTCTGGAAATTGAAATATTGCAGTTCAGCTATTTTGCTGAACAAAACTTTTTTTAAGAATTAGATTTTCAAGAGAAAATTGAACTATTCTAATTTGGGTTGAAAATTTATTTTGTTCCTCTGTTTTCAATTGTTATTTATATCACTAATGCCGAAAAGAAAGATAATCTGGCAGTCTGTTTTTTTATTTTAGACCTGGTTCACGTTTTTTTTTAGAATAACCATTTTTTCATAAGAAATTAGATTTCTGTTCGATCTTAAATTAAAAATTTTTCTTTTTGTAAAATAAAAGTTCAATTTTTTGAGTGAAAATGGACATTTTTTACTTAAAAACTTATAAAATTATCTGTCGCTTTGAAAGTTAATCTTCTTGTCTAAAAATTCTTCTTTTCGGTTAAAAATTCAAGTATTCCAGTACAATATTTATCATTTTAGTTAAAATTTTATCTTTTAGGTTGGAAATAAAAATACCTGGTCAAAAGTTAAACTCTTTTGTTTGACATTATTTTAACTTTTTATTTCTGCTTTTTAATCATTAAAAATTATTTTTAGTTAAAAATTTCAATTTTAGTTGAAATTTAGTGATTTTTTTTGAAAATTTAACTAGTTTTTTAGCTTTTTTTTGTTGACTGTAACTTTTCAATTGAAAATTTAACTTATTCACTCGAATATTGAAAATTATCTTTTTCTTTGAAAGTTAATCTTCTTGTCGAAAAATTATTCTTGTCGGTTCAAAATTCAAGTATTCCATTAAAATATTGATCATTCAGTTTGAATTTTTTTCCGAAAATTTGTTTGCTTTTTGGTTGAAAGTTTGTTTCTTAACTAAAAATGCAACTATTATACCAGTAAAATTTTTCATAACATTAATTAAAAATTCATTTTTTTTGGAATATTCATCTTTTGATACAAAATTCAATTATTCGATGTTTGGTTTAAAAATAATCTTTTTCAGTTTAAAATTAATCTTTTTTTGGTAGAAATTAATCTTCCTGTTTGAAAATTCATCATTTTCGTATAAATTTCAATTATTTTATTTGAATATTCAGAATTTCAGTTAAATATTTCTAAGTTTAAGTTAAAAATTCATATTTTTGGTCAGACATTAATTATTTTAACTTAAAATTCAATTATTTAAGTCTTGGTTTACTTTTTTTTGATAACAATTAATTTTTGTTTGTTAGAAAATTTCAACTTTTTTAGTTAAAGATTCATTGTTTTTCTTGAAAACTCATGTTTTTGGTTTAAAGTTTAACTATTCCAGTTGAAGATTCATCATTTTGATTGAAAACTTGTTGAGTTTTTTTATTAATCAGCTCTTCGTTTTAAATTGAACTAGCTTGTACAAAATTCATTTTTTGGTTAAATATTCATAAATTTACTTGAAAATTCAACTATTTGGACGTAGATTATATTTTTTGATGAAATTTTTTTTAAAGGAGGGGTTAAATTAGTTTTATTACCTTCCATTTTCGTTTACAAGTTAATTTTTTTAGTTCAAAATTCAACTATTTGGTTGAAAATTTGGTTTCTTGGTAGAAAATTAATCTTGCTCATAAATATTTATCATTTTAGTTGAAAATGTATCTTTTAGACTTAAAATTTAACTATGCTTACTCATTTTTTTTTAACTGAAAGTTTAAATTTACCATTTTTGTTAAAAATTGATATTTTTTAGTGGAAAATTCAAGTATTTGTTTCAAAATCCAGTTTTTTTACCAATTTTCGCTCTGTTCCATTAAAGGATGTTTAAAATGAGCAAAATTAATAAAAAATAAATGTTTCAGTTTTGCGGCAAATATGAATATTTTACTTTTAATTGACCGGGAAAAACCGAGAAATAATCGGGAATTTAGAATCGCCACCCTGGGGATGTTTCTGGCCGCAAATTCCTACCTTACCGACTTCTAGAACTATCTAGTGATGTATTGGGTCGTGTCCTCGCTCAGTTTCTCGAATGTTTTGAAGTGTCCCGATGACGTCACAAAATTATATTGCATAATTGGAGAGACGAATTCGCGTAAACAGCTACAGGGTTTTTTATTATCTCAATTAAGCATTTCGCGTAAACACTTTCAAGGTTATATTTTGATTTTTTCTTGAATCTTTTACTTCGTCATATAGTCTGACGAAGAAAAGAATAGGTAGAAAGGAAGAAATATGTAGAAAGGTAGAAATAGAAAGGTTCAATTTGTTTTGTCCTTAAAAGTAATTACGCGAAACGCTTAATTGAGATAGTAATTAACCTCAAAGCTGTTTACGTTCTAGCAACTTCGCACAGGCACGAATTACTACAGCTGCGGAATGTTATCGTAGTCGATAAGGTAGGAATTTACACCTAGAAACCCCCTGCTATTTACTATTATTTTCCTTGTCATTAATACTAAAAACAATTAGCCATTTTTTCATATTTTAATTTTTCTTTATTTCGTTTTTTTTTTCATTTTTTTTCAAATTTTTTTTTATTACAGTCCCTGTGACAAACAGGGTGTTACCGGACCGGAGAATCAGGAAAACCGGGAATATAATTTAATGTCTACAATTTTTCTCTGCAATGTACTAACATGCGAATTTTAAACTGGTTTCATACACGGAAAGAGTGGTCATTGGTCAGGTTAAACTTGGAAATCAGGGAAAAGTCAGGAAAATTTATTGGACAGCAAATTCAGGGAAAATTCAGAGATTAAAAATAATTGAATAAATCAAGGATAATAAATAATTTTTAACTTTTAATTTGAAATTATTTTATTTCATTTACAAAAGATTCTTTTTTTTAAATGTTATAAGATTAAGACGATGGTTTTCGAATATTAATGGTCAGAAAAAAATTAAAAATTGATCAGGGAAAAGTAAAAAGTTTTATTATTTGGTTTAAAATCAACTATTTAGTTAATTACTCGTCCTTTTTGGATGGAAATTCTACTATTTTTGCAAAAAAAATTATGTTTCTGCTGTCGTTTCAGCTATTTTTAAAATTTTTGGAAAATAATTTAATTTTTGATAAACAAATTAATCTTTTGTGAGATCGATGAAATTTTAAAAAGCTAATAAATAAATTACACTCCACCTAGCACGACGACTCCCGTCCGAGTATAGCCGAACCGAGCCATGCTTAACTTCGGTTATCGAAAGATAAGCCGTAAACATTTGCATATGTCCAAGCGGACATTCCCCATCGTTAAAGATAAAACTATTTGGTTGAAGATTAAACCACTTTAAAAAAAATTTTTGTTTTTGTAGAAAATGAATTTTTTGTCCCAGAATTGAAATATTTCATCTAAAGGTTCATCTATTTTAGTTCACATTTTTTTCTTTTTTACATAAAAGTGGAACTTTTTGGTTGAAAATCAACTGTTCAATTAAAAATTCATTTATTGTGGAATATTTAATTATTTCGTTAAAAGTTCAAGTATTTTATTAAAAATTTGTCTCTTTAAATATAACGTTCACCTGTTTGTCTTACACATAATTTTTTTTGGTTGAAAATTCAACTATTTTATTGAAAATTCAATTATTCTTTTGAAAATTGAAGCTTTTTGTTAAAAATACTTTTTTGTCGTATATTCAACTCAAAAAAAAATGTTGAAAATTCGTCCATTTTAATTTTAAATTTATCTTTTAATATAAAATTGTTTGTCCCAGTATTGAAATATTTCATATAATGGTTCATCTATTTTAGTTCACATTTTTTCTTTTTTGCATAAAAGTGCAACTGTTTGTTTGAAAATCAACTTTTTTCTTAAAAATTAATTTTTTTACTGGTAACTTAACTTCTTTATTTTTGGTTCAGATTTTAACTTTTTTTAGTTAAAAATTGAACTTTTTGTTTGAGAATGTATGTATTTTGTTGAATATTCGTATTTCTTGGTAGAAAATTAATTTTTTTTATAGTTGTCTTGGCAGTTTAAATATTTAACTATTTGTTTATAATTTCAACTTTTCGGCTCAAAAATTCAACAATGTGGTCAAAAATGCATTTATTTTTGTTTGAAGTTTAATATTTTTTTATTACAAATTTTACCACTTGGTAAAAAGCTGCATTCGTTGATTTTTCAAATACTTTACTAAAAATTTTTCTGTTTTGCCCTAAAGTTCAACTATTTTTTTGCAAATCCAATTGTTCAATTAAAAATTAATTTGCTGTGGAATATTTTATTATTTCGTAGAAATTTGTCTCTTTAAATATTAATTTCCCCAGCTTGTTTTAATCTTAATCTTGTTTCATTGAAAATTCAACTATTTTGTTAAAATTTTAATTATTCTTCTGAAAAGTCAAGATTTTTGTTAAAAAGACATTTTTGTCGTATGTTTACTGTCTTGTTAAAAATTCGTCCTTTTACATTTTAAATCTATCTTTGATGGTTGAAATTTAATGCTTTTTTGGTTGAAATACATAAATTAGAAATTGTTCTATTTCCGTTACCAAAAGATTTTTCTTGAAAATAATACACAATTAAAATATTCAGGAAAGTCAGAGAATTTTGAAAAGAAAGTTTTTCTGTCACCCTGAATAAATTATTATTGAATCAAGAAAACATCTTTACAAACACGGTCGATACAATATTTTTTTGATCCACAATTATAATTTCAAGTTGCGATATAGAATTTCTGTACAGAAGTATAATATAAAATATTATTTTGACGATTCGGGCAGTAAATTTTCGTAAAGAATTATCTTTTTTATTTTTGAGGAAAGAATTTTATAAGGAACGGTAATTTCATTTTGACTTTACGACAGGAAATTTCCCCAAAGAATTTGAATTTTTATTATAGGTTCACTTTCGAATAGGAAATTTCATTAAGATTCAGGGAGTTTCCGTAAGGAATTTTAATTAAATTTCGAACAGCATATTTTTGATATGGAACAAGATTTTTGGAAACGAAATTTGATTCTGCTTTACGAGAAGAGAATTTAGAAAAATTTTTGTACCAAGTCAGATTCGTTCACAATTTGAAACTTCCCTCTTCCAAATTAAAAAAAAAGGAGAGTTCCTATATTTTGTAGGTATGATAGAAAAATGTGTAAATAAATTTAATCTGTCTTGAAATAATACATCTTTGAAACGAATTATGTTGTCTCAGAACATGTAATTTTTACTAAAAAATGTAAGATTTTGAAAAATTATTTTAATGTTGATTTATCAAATGAGAATTTACAAACACAATCTTTGTCTGAAGTCAGATTTCTAGAGATTTTAAAAATGCCTTATTCTAAATCAGAGTTTGTTTGAATAAAAATTATTTTTTTGTCAAATCAAAAATTTGTCAGAATTTGCAAATCCCTCTTCGAGTTTTTTGGGAAATTAAAAAAACACCCTGTCAATGAAACTTATCAGCCGACTTTCCATATTTAAAAATGTAAGCTACATGTTTTTGAAAAGTCGTTCGGTTTTGATACAATGATTTTGAAAACAAAGCTCTGGAATAAACCGTTTCCTTTCGATTGAAAAATTTTATTTTTATTTTTAAACCGCCATCGTACCTTAAACTTTACTTTTCACTATTTTAAATGCATAGTTAATAACTTGGGCACTTTATCAGTGCAAAAAAAATTTTTGGTTGAAGTTTTTCCATTTTCTGTATTTAAGTGAAGAAGGTAAATTTCAATTTCTTGAGAGCTTGATTTAAGGAGTCTATTCAATTTTTTCCCTGTCTTTTTTCGTGAGGAATAGCTGACTTAATGGAAATTTGTCTCGTAAAAGTTTTCCTTGCGTTTAGAAGAAAGCCTTTAGTATCCTGATAACCTTGAAATAAGCCTTGATTTCTTATCGTCATTTTGTAATTAAAAGTTTTCTTTATATAAAAATATCCAAAATGTTTCCGCGAATTCAAATCTTTAGATTTTTAATTTTTTTATTGTGATTTGTCTATTTTGAAGTTCTATCTATTGTTTTAAATAGACTGTTTAGAAGCTAAAATTGATTACACAAATTAAAAACAAAAATGTTTGTAATCGAAATATTTTGCACAGAAAAAAAGTTTCATTTTGAATCAAAAAACGGTCATAAATTTACAAAAACAAAACTGAAACCATTTTTTTTTTATTTCTAACGATATACGAATATTAAGAAAATTTAATTTTTCTGTGTTTTACACTTTTTTAGTCAACAATATCTAGCTTTTATGAATGTGCGAATTAAATATTCCACTCGGAATGCTTTAAATTTTCAAAGTTATTGTTTTGGAAATTTATCTTCTATAAATAAATAGATAATTTAATTTCTAAGTTAATATTAAATTTCTTTAATTTTTTAAGTATGCAAAGTAACAGTTGCTTTCAGTTGCAATATTTTATGGTTATGTAAATTATTTGATTAATATCGCAGTTCTAAAATATAATTAAAAATACATAAAAAATGTCCATGCTTGTAAGATTTTTCTAAAATAAAACTAGTAACAATAAAAAATTATTCAAAACATTTTTGTCAAATATTTATTCAAATATTATTTTTAAAAAGTTTACGTGCATATAATGAAAACATTTTTCTTTCATTTTTTGTATAGACAAACTTCAGCTGAAAAAATTTATCACTGTTATGCAAAAAATTAAAAAACAATGTTTTTATCAATTGTATATAGGTCGCGAAACAATTTTTTAACGAATGTTTGAAGAATTCTTAAACTACAATTTTTGGGATCAAATATTTTTACTACTGTGTGATTTCAAAAAATTTCGTGACTTCGAATAATAATATTCGCAACAGCAAATTCTGGAATGATAAAATTCCTGAATTTAAATAATTCAAAAAAATATATTTTGTAACCAATATGAATTAATTTTTAACGTTTAATGTATTTGAAAAAAATTATTGTATGAATTTGAAATAATAAAATAAAGTTATTTCTATTTGAACATTTTCTCCATGCAAGTTTTATTGTTGAAAAGATGCATAGCAGCTTATTTTAATTTTTGCTTTCGTAATAAAAATATTTTTCTTGTATTATTATTTTGCATTGAGAAATTATGCTTTCAATTATTACTTCGAATTCTAATAATAATTATTTTTAAATATGCATTGAACACGAAGAGAAAAAGTTTTTTATCAAAATATTTCTTTATTATATTTTTAATGAATAAATATGATTTATTCAAAAAGATGTTTTAAATTATTTAAATGCGATAATTTTATTGTCTCAGGAATTTTGAAATATCAGAAATGAAGTTCGGTACTGTTCTATCGGGATTTTTTTAAATTCATTAACACTATAAACTGTCAGAAATCTTATTATTCGGGAATTTTCAAAATCGATAAAATTTTGAGCTGAGCATCCCGTGTAGAAATTTTGCTATGGCCAAGACCGGGCCCAGACCCGGCCAAATCTGGCCCAGATCTGAAAAGCCGACTTGGGCCCGATCACTGATGAAACACACGGCCCGATCGGAGCCAGATCTGGCTCGGATCTGGCCGCCCGATCAGTACCCGATCTGTCCCCGACCAAATTCCCGTTAAGAGCCATTTTCAAAATGTATCATTTTTTATAATTTTGTTCATAATAATAATTTGATAACATGAAAATGAATAAAAATAACTATACATTTTTATTTAGGTGGCAAATATTAGCACAAACATGGATAAAAACTCAATACATTTTTTATTCTTTTGGACTTCGTTCTTTACGATGTCCACCGCAATCCTTGACATTGCCAATTATCCTTTAAACTTTCATGACGTCCTGAATTAAAATTAAACATAAGCATAATTGTATAAGAGTAAAAAAAGAGCTCAAGTTTGATTAATTTTACTACAATAAAAAATTAACATCGGCATAGAGATAAAAGAAAATTTTCAAGTGGTGCTGCTTTTTATAACATTGATTCATTAATGTTTAATTGTTTAAACAAATGGAATTTTTTAAAATTATTTTTTAATTGAAAATTCGTTTTTTCCCTCAGAATTGTTACTATTGGTATAGTGGAATATTAATTAACATTATTTCATTAATTCTTAATTATTTAAACAAATGAAATTTGTTTCAATAATGTCGTTTCAATTTTTTTTAAGTAAAAATTATTACTATGGGTCTAGTGGAATATTGATTAATATTGGTTCTTCAACTTTTAATTATGTAAACAAATTATTAGTTTAATAGTATTATTAGCTGAAAATAAATAATAATTTCTTTTCTCAACCATTGGAAAATATTTGAAAATAAACTACCAGTTAAACGAATTTTTGAGAAAAAAAATAACTTTTTTACACAAATGGAATATGTTTAAATATCAAATAAATTAATGAACCAATGCTGATAAATATTCCCCCAAAGCAATATTAATAATTTTTATTCAAAAAATTATTTAAACAAATTTTCTTTGCTTAAAAAATTTAAAATTAATGTATTATTGTTAATAAAGATTCCACTAGACCAATAGTAATAGTTTTTAAGGAAAAAAAACTAATTTTCAAAAAAAAATTATTTAAACAAATTCTATTAGTTTAAAAATTTAAAAATTAATAAACCAAAGTTCATCAATATTCCACTAGGCTAATAATAATAATTTTAAGGGGAAAAACGAATTTTTGAAAAAAATATTTTTAACAAATTCCATTTGTTTAAATAATTAAAAATTCCCCATGTAAAATGCATGGGGTAATACCACTTTTTTGAGTTTTTGAAATAATTTTTTTGGGTTTGAAAATATGTGGATGGAAAGTATAGGGGCTTGTAGAGAAGTATACAATAAAAATTTCATGCAACAGACATATGGGATTAACACCCTTAACACTCCACCACAAGTTTTTTGAAAACTACTCTTAAAACCAAAAATGTCAATTCTTCATGAAATCGACCTTTTGAACACTGTATTCTGGTATTTTTTCACTTAAAATTATTATTATTGGTCTAGCAGAATATTTATTATCATTGGCTAATTCAATTTCAATTATTTAAACAAATTCATTCCTAATTAGACCAATAGTAATAATTTTGAAGGAAAAGCAACGAAGTTCGGAAAAATTATTTTAACTAATTCCATTTATTCAAACAAATAAAAATTAATCAAACAATGCTAATAAATATTCCACTAGATTATTAGTAATAATTTTTAGGGGAAGAAACGAATCTTGGAGAAAAAAAAATTATTTAAACAAATTCCATTTGTTAAAATAATTTTAAATGAATTAACCAATCAAAAGAAATATTCGACTAGAACAATATTAATAATTTTAAGTAAAAAAGACCAGAATACAGTATTCAAAAGATCGATTTCATGAAGAATTGACATTTTTGGTTTTGGTTGGATACTTCTCTACCGACCCCATGCTTTCCCGCCACATTTTTTCAACCCCTAAAAAATTATTCTAAAAACTCAAAACAGTGATTTTTGCCCATGCATTTTACATGGAAACCTTGAAGTCAAAACCGGCATCTGTTAAAATAAAAAAAAATAAAAAAGGGGAATTCCTTTTTGCGGATTTGGAATAAAATGGGAGAATGGTTGCCTTCTGGTATGAAAAAAAATATTGTCATGCATTTTTAGACCACCCTAATATATAAGAGTGTTGGATGAATGTTCTAATCTAAAAATTCGGTTTCTTCATTTCACTTTTTAGATAGAAATATGCATATCGAGCGAACAAATTTATAATTTTATAATTTT